>JAWHQI010000969.1:0-149228 GCA_033032865.1 Dactylorhiza incarnata | reverse complement strand
GGGTGCATGAGCGCGGATAGTTTTTAGATAAAATCCTAAAAAATGATTAAATGAGTGCTAATAGTCAAAATTAAAGTACTAATTAACAACAATGAGCTTTTATTTAGGAAATTGTTAACCGCACCCCAGTTTTGGCTATACGCAACCCTTTTATATGAAGTATTACTTATTGTTTTGAAAATACGTTTTGTACAAGCATTTTTAAGAAAAGTGTTCAACACAAAAGTTGTAAATATCGTCGAGATCTACAACTTTCGTGTTGAACACTTTTGCAAAAACAGCACGCACAAGACGTATTGCCGCCCGAATTGAAACATAAGCGTAACTATAACGAAATTTTGGAAATATACATTGTGCATGCATTTTTAGGAAAAATGTTCAACACGAAAGTTATAGATCTCGACGATTTCTACAACTTTCGTGTTAAACACTTTTCCTAAAAATTCTTGTAGAAGGCGTATTTCAAAAAAAACGCGTAATACTTCATATAAAAGGGTTGCGGATAGCCAAAACTGGGGTGCGGTTAACAACAGCCTTCATGTAACTCACCTGCATATTTTGCTCAAAGCACTCAAACGTTAGAGTTGGCTGAAAAAGGCTAAGCACAGAAATCGACTCGATATCTGAACCTAAATTATTCTAAATAAAAAGCTGACACTTCGGCCCAGAAAAACCGCCTGCATCTCACGAACTTGGAAGAATGTCTGCTACCCACACAACAAATTAATCATTCTAGTGGACCGCACCCCCCCCCCCCCCCCCCCCACATAGATGCATATCAATCTTTTGAATTTATTTAATTTTAATGATTGAATCTTAATTAGGCATAATTACTTTAAAAAATTGGACATCAAAATAAATTGTTCTATTTCTGTATTCATACCATTTTACATCCACAAAAAAATACAATGTATATATATAGGATTATTTACCGGGATCTCCCCCTCAAAATTTGCGCAATTACAAATTGTACCCTCCTCTAACTTTCAAAATTACAAAAACCTCCCCCTCAATGTTTACATTTCATGACATTCTTCGGGAGGTCTTCTCGTGCATGCATGGATGTTGTGAAATGTAAAAATCGAGAAAGATAATTGTAATTTCAAAAATTAGAAGTGTTAAAGTAATGTTTATATTATGTGTAAAGGCCCATTTGTTTAGGCCCATTTATTGTATAGCCCACTTAGATTCTTTAGTCCCACATCTCCTATCCTCTTTGTTGTACTCTATTCCTCTCCTATAAATACCCCTCTTTGGGATGAATAAAGGTACACTCTTTATCTTCTAACATGGTATCAGAGCTCTCTAAAATTTTTTAGCTCCTTCTGCTCGCACACTCTCAGCTGGGGATTTTTTTTTTTTAGCTCCTCCTACTCGCCCCAACCCCCCCCCCCCCCCCCCCCCCCCCCCCCTCCCCCCCCCCCCCCACTCTCCCACTCTCCCAAATCACTCCAGCAATCCAACTCACTCGCCCGCAACCAACCTCCCCACTCGACCTCTTACCACTCGTCCAACCCACTCGCCCGCACCCCACTCGTCCGACCTCACTCGCCCAACCCCACTCACCCAACCACTCGTTCAACACCACTCGCCCAACCCCACTCGCCCGCACCCAAAACCCCCTCCTATACCACTCGCCCAACCCCCCCCCCCCCCCCCCCCCCCCCCCCCCCCCCACTCTCCCACTCGCCCAAATCACTCCAGCAATCCAACTCACTCGCCCGCACCCAACCTCCCCACTCGACCTCTACCACTCGCCCAACCCACTCGCCCGCACCCAACTCGCCCTCTACCTCTAGCCCCCCCCCCCCCCCCCCCCCCCCCCCCCCCCCCCCCTCCCTCCACTCGCTCAACCCCACTACCACTCGCCCAAACCCAACCCCACTACCATCCGAACCCCCCCCCCCCCCCCCCCCCCCATCCAGCCACTCGCCCTCTACCTCTCGCCGAACCTCACAACCAGCAACCTCAACTCCACTCGCCCAACCTCCCCTACCTCTCGCCGAGCCACCTAGCTGAGACCCCTCGCTGAGCATCCGAGCTCTCCTCCATTTATTGTCTTGATGGCCGACTCTACTGTTACCTCTGAGTCCCTTCTCCGCATCACTCTTGATAGCACCAACTACCGGATTTGGTCGTTAGCCGTCAAAAGTCATCTTCGCAGTCGCCGTCTCTGGGGGCATATCGATGGCACCACCCCCATCCCTACGTCAACAGCTGACAAAGCCACTGACAAGGCTTTCCTCAGTCTTCTTGATACCTGGCACTATGATGAACATCGGGCAATCGATGCCATCCTTCAATCCGTCTCGTCCTCAATCATGCTGCAACTTGAACCCTATGACACTGCAGCCTCAATGTGGAATCACCTCCGTACCTACTTCACATTAACTGACAGTGCGCATGAGTTCCAGCTTCTTCAAACTATCCAGACCACCCGTCAAGGGGATCTCTCCATTCGTCAGTATCATGCTACCATGATTGACCTCTGGAATCAGCTTAGCATCATGGAGCCATCTCCGCTTCCCGGAGACACAAGTCCCTTCTATCAACAGTACCTTGCTCTTCGCGACCGTCGTCGCCTACTGCAGTTCCTTATGCATCTCCGACCTGAATTTCAAACTTTTGCTGGCATACTTCTTCAACGATCGCCGACTCCCTCCTTAGATGTCGCGGTGAATGAACTAACTGCAGAGGAAAATCGCCGCCTTGCTCTTGAGAATGGTTCCTCTCTGGAACCCACTGTTTTGGCTACCCCGGTCACACCTGCTATGGCTTCTACCTCTCGGCCTCCTCCCCGGTCATCACCCTCCTCCTCTGGAAATCGTCAATCTCGGGCAGTGCCGGCTACTTCCCCTGGGCAAAAATGGTGCAACTGGCACAAACGCTATGGATCTCATACCACTCAAGAGTGTTTTGCTCTTGCCAACCGCAAGGCTCAAGAAGCTGCAGGCCACCGGCCCGCAAATCGCCCCGCTCCTCAGGCCGCTACTACTACTCTCACCCCAACCTTCTCTACAGAACAGATGCAGCAACTTATGGCAATGATGCAGGTCAACAGTTCCCCCTCTGACATAGGTTCCTCCTCCGCTGCTGCTGCCGCTGGTATTGCTCCTGCCTCTTGGATTTTGGACTCGAGTGCTTCCTACCATATGACGAATGATGATAGTCACCTCTCTTTTCTTACACTACTCTCCTCATCCTCCTCTATTCGCACTGCTGACGGCACTTTACTCCCAATTCAGGGTCGTGGACATCTCCTAGACCACCCTAACTTCGTCATTCCTCATGTCTATTTTGTTCCAAAATTGGCCATGAATCTCTTATCTGTTTCTCAACTTACTGATCATAATTTCTCCGTTTCTTTCAATACTGCTAACTGCTCTATACAGGATTCCACTACGGGGAAGGTTGTTGGTAAGGGTCTTCGTCAGAACGGTCTCTACTACCTCACCAGTCTGCATCTCCCACTTCCTCAGTCAACTGTTGCTGTTGCTTCTCCTGCTGTCCTCTCCTCGTGTGATCTCTGGCATCGACGTCTTGCTCATGTCTCGCTACCTCGGCTTCAACTCCTGGCCTCCTCCGGTGCTCTGGGTTCTGTCACTACAAAAATGCTTAACCCTTGTACTCATTGTATTCGAGGTCGTCAAATTGCCTCCTCTTTTCCCACTAGCACTTCCGCTACTGTAGCCCCGTTTGAGTTAGTTCACTCCGATGTTTGGGGGCCTTCTCCTCACATTTCCAAAGGAGGAAACAAATATTATGTCATTTTTGTTGACGATTACTCTCGCTTTACTTGGTTATACCTATTGAATGCTAAGTCTGATGTTTTTTCTAAGTATGTTGAATTTACTTCTATGGTAGCTACGCAATTTGCCTGTAAAATTAAAACTTTGCGTACCGACTCTGGGGGGGAATATCTCTCACACCCCTTTCAGCAGTTCCTTCGGTCTCAAGGAACTCTTGCTCAATACTCATGTGCTCATACTCCCCAACAAAATGGAGTAGCCGAACGTCGACATAGACTCATTTTGGAAGTAGCGAGATCCCTTCTCCTCACCTCTTCGGTACCTGTCCAATACTGGGCAGAAGTTGTCCTTACCAGTGTTTTCTTAACAAATAAAATTCCTACTCCAAACCTGCAAAACATCTCCCCGTTCGTTCGACTTTATCACAAGACCCCAACATACTCTCACTTAAGAGTGTTTGGGTGTACTTGCTTTGTTAAACTCCCCTCTGTTGAAAGAGATAAGCTATCACCTCGCTCTGTGGCTTGTGTTTTTCTGGGCTACAGCGAACAACACAAGGACTACAGATGCTATGATCCTGTTGCCAAACGCATGCGTATCTCCCAGCATGTGGTGTTCCTTGAACATCTTCCCTACTATGCTTTTCCAAATCCACCTGTCCTATTAACACCATCCACTCCTGAAGATCTCATCTTTCTTGACATTTCACAACCTCTTACATCTCCAATACCCATCTCTGCTCCTCCTGATGTTCGAACTAGTGAGCTCGACCCAACAAACGATCAGGCCCTCTCCGAAATTCCTGACTCACCCCCCAATAACAGTGAATCATCACAATCTCCAATCCCTCTTCGTCGGTCTACTCGCACCCACAAGCCTCCAAACCGTCTTAGCCTGTTCTCCTCTCTCACTCCTGTTCTCCAAGCGTTTCTTTCAACTACCTCTAATCATCAGGAACCCCAAACATACCATGAGGCAGCCTCTATACCTGTTTGGCAGCATGCAATGGATGAAGAACTACAAGCCTTGCAGAAAACAAATACTTGGGATCTTGTTGTGCCTCCTAAGGGCACTCGACCTATCAGTTGCAAATGGGTTTACAAAATTAAAACTCTGGCTGATGGCACCATCGACAGATATAAAGCACGCTTGGTTGCTCGTGGTTTCCAACAGCAATATGGTATTGATTATGATGAAACTTTCGCACCAGTTGCCAAGATGACCACCATTCGTACCATTCTCGCTATTGCCTCTATTCACTCATGGAACATCTCTCAGCTTGATGTCAAGAATGCTTTCTTACATGGAGACCTTTCTGAAAATGTCTATATGACACCACCACCGGGATTTCAACACTCAGCTGGACAAGTCTGTCATCTTCGCAAAGCTCTTTATGGTCTCAAACAAGCTCCTCGTGCTTGGTTCTCAAAATTTGCAACCGCTATGTTGGCCTTTGGCTTTACTGCTAGTCTCTCTGATCCGGCATTGTTTACTCATGTCTCTGGCACTATCTTGCTTCTATATGTTGACGATATGATTATTACAGGAGGAAACTCTCGGCATATCCAAGAAGTCAAGACTTACCTAAATACACAATTCGAGATGAAAGACCTTGGACCATTACGATATTTTCTAGGTCTTGAAGTTGATCATTCTCCCAAAGGATACGTCTTATCTCAACAGAAGTTCATCACTGAGATATTTGACCGTGCTGCTCTAACAGATGACCGCATTGCTGCAACTCCTATTGAACTAAATGTTAAACTGAGTCCTCAGGAAGGGGAGATTCTACCTGATCCCTCCAGATACAGACAGCTAGTTGGGATGCTAGTGTATCTCACCATCAGTCGACCGGACATCTCTCACGCTACTCACATTCTTAGCAAGTTTGTTGCGCAACCACGAGGCACCCATTATGCAGCTCTTCTGCGCACCTTGTGATACCTTCGGGGTACAAGAACACGATCACTATTTTTTGACTCAACCTCTCCTCTGGAACTTCGTGCCTATTCTGATGCTGATTGGGCTGGTGACATATCTGATCGCAAGTCTACCACTGGGTATTGCATCTTTCTTGGCAACTCTCTGATCTCCTGGAAATCCAAGAAACAAGATGTCATATCTCGCTCTAGTACTGAAGCTGAGTACCGTGCCATGGCTACCACTGCTGCAGAAATAACTTGGCTTCGTCGTTTGCTGCAGGAGCTTCATACCACCGTCCCTGGCGCTACACCACTCTACTGCGACAACACTAGTGCTATACAGATTGCTTCAAATCCAGTTTTCCATGAGCGCACCAAACATATTGAAATAGATTGTCATTATGTTAGACAGCAATTCCTCAACAACGTTATCTCGCTGCCTCATGTTTCGTCTGCTTCTCAGATAGCTGATTTCTTTACCAAGTCTCACTCAGTTCAGCGACATGAATTTCTGATTCGCCAGCTCTCCTTGATCGACACATGTGACAATGCTGTTCCCTGATTGTTCCGCTGCTATTCAAACTTCAACTTCAACAGTTATAAGTTTGAGGGGGGGTGTTAAAGTAATGTTGTTAAAGTAATGTTTATATTATGTGTAAAGACCCATTTGTTTAGGCCCATTTATTGTATAGCCCACTTAGATTCTTTAGTCCCACATCTCCTATCCTCTTTGTTGTACTCTATTCATCTCCTATAAATACCCCTCTTTGGGATGAATAAAGGTACACTCTTTATCTTCTAACAAGAAGAGTGCAAGCTGTAATTACACAAACTTCAATAGGGCATCAACGTAAGTAACCATATATATATATATATATATATATATATATATATATATATTATCTATATATATATAGGGCCACGTTCATATGAGAACACATATGTCGTGCGAACTGTGCGAACTCCCTCATTTGGGCACCAAAATGGACATGTAAGATATGAATTTTGACTGCCTCGACGAGACCTACAACTTTCATGTTAAACACTTTTTCTAATTTTGCATGAATAAGCCGGATTTTGGACCCAAATATATCTGGACAGAAGTAGTCTCATTTTTTTAGATATATTCGGGTCCAAAATCCAACTTATCCATGCAAAATTAGAAAAAGTGTTCAACATGAAAGTTGTAGGTCTCGTCGAGGCAGTCAAAATTCATATCTTACATGTCCATTTTGGTGCCCAAATGAGGGAGTTCGCACAGTTCGCACGACATGTGTTCTCGTATGAACGCGGACAAAACTACAGGCACTCAAAAGACCGCAAATAAATCGCAAACTGTGAGAAAGGGATTTTTGAGAGCAAACACGTTACTCTAGGTAGAAAAAAAATGTACTTCTCACATGCAACCTTATGAGGCCCACTTATTTGCGATCTCTTGAGTGTCCTTGTGGTTTTATCCTATGAACCCGGCCCTATATATATATATATATATATATATCGGAAAAAGGATTTATAGCACTGCGCTATAATCCATTTTATAGCGCAGTGCTATAAATCCAGCCGGCGACGAGATTAACGCCGCTGCCGGCTGCGACCTCGCCGGCCACCCGGGGTTCGTCGGCGGCCCGCCGGCCACCGACGAACCCCGGGCGGCCGGTGGCCGGCGAGGTCGCAGCCAGCAGCGGCGTTAATCTCAATCCGCCGGCTTTGTATTTACAACCCCGGGGCGCCTGTGGCTGCGGGCTCGCCGGCCACCGGCCGCCCGGGGTTCGTCGGCGTGGCCGCCGACGAACCCCGGGCGGCCGATGGCCGGCGAGCCCGCTGCCACCGGCGCCCAGGGTTGTAAATACAAAGCCGGCGGAATCCCGTGCGGGATTGATTCATACGAGCGGCGGCCGGCGGCTGCGGGCTCGCCGGCCACCGGCTGCCCTGTGTTCGTCGGCGGGCACGCCGACGAACCCCTGGCAGCCGGTGGCCGCCGCTGCAGCGATTAAATCCCGTGCGGGATTTATTCCGACAGGATTTAAGGAATTTTAGTTAAAAAATCGGAGGGTGGGGGAGGAAATCCTACGGTGGGGATGAATAGCGCATGGGGATGAATAGCGCATTTAGCGCTGCGCGCTTTTCCATAAGCCGATATATATATATATGAATGTTATAACAAAACAAATTTACATTTCGAACAATTATAAAATAATAATAATAGTATTTATAACTGGAAACATAAGTACGAAATGATTACTAACAAGGCAATAATAATCACACCGAGTTACCAAGTGCACACCAAGCTTCCGTGGCCTTAGGAACAGTTCAAATTCTACAATAAATATATATATATATATATAAGCATGCCAAAGCAAATCAAAGGAGAGGCGCGCAGTCGATCGCGAATGGATTTCCTCCGAGACCGCCGTCCATGAAGTAATGCGGATGGGCGGCGTCCATCACGACAAACTGCATCTCCTCGGACGGCTTCCAGTGCCGCTTTCGCTGGTTGATGAACCAGTTGTTGATCTGCTTCTGATCGAGGCCGGTGGACTCGGCCAGAGCCAGCTTCTGAGATTCCTGCAGTTTATCAGAAAAGCTCATATATCGACCGGGAAAAGAGTTTGGATTTCGATACTTTATCATTATTATTTGCTTTGAGGCAAAGCACACAGCATTTGTGTTCGAATTTAAGCATCCAACAAAAAATCAATCTATCGATTAAGTATTGCGTTAGTTTCTCGATGCAAGACTATTCTCAACACGCACTCTCAAGCATCTGGTCTTATGGCATCTAACACGTGGATTATTTTACCGGTAGGCATACGTCTGCGTTCATGAAATATTAGAACCCGAGAATCTCGAGCCTAAAAACCAACTAGTTGTAGGCTGTGAGGCTCGGGATTTATATATATTAAGTGCACAAGACTATATTAGTCTGTAGATAGTGAAATTATCCTCAACACACTCGGGGTCTGTTTGTTTAGGCGTTTTGGCTCCTTTAAATTGTTTCGTAAACTCTTATTCTCACCGCAACCGCTCAAAAACACCATTTTGGCTCTTTTTTGA
The DNA here is from genome assembly GCA_033032865.1 of Dactylorhiza incarnata. Taxonomy (NCBI): domain Eukaryota; kingdom Viridiplantae; phylum Streptophyta; class Magnoliopsida; order Asparagales; family Orchidaceae; genus Dactylorhiza; species Dactylorhiza incarnata. Next base: position 140,503 of record JAWHQI010000969.1, on the reverse strand, counting down.
GACCGCAACAACCTCCCCCCACGTCTCACCGCTCCCACCACCCAAACAAACATACGCTACTAGAGTAGATCTTTTTTTTAATTAAGCCGCATGGGAGCGAACAAATAAGGATGAACCATATTGGTAATAAGCTCATGATTAATATTAAGTGCATAATTAAATTAGGTTATAGTATGTTTGAGTCCAACCATATTCAAATTAACACTAATTGGTTGGAGATGGAGAGGCCTCGAATGGAACTACTCACTCTCAACATGTTCTCACATGTAGGATTTTCGGTCTCTAACCTGCTCTGATACCATGTTAAGAACTCAGACATCAACCCTAAATTCAATTTAGGGATGAAGAGGCTCGGAATGTATAGTACATGTGCAAGGCTATGTTAGTTTTTCGACGTGAGACTATTCTCAACACAATCCGCTTTGGGCAGTTTCAAGCGATAATTTTAATTTGGACGCGCTAAGATGCTTTTCGTCTAACTTGTACAATTACTATCGTGATTCCGAAGAACTTGCATGTGAAAAAGTAAAACCCAGCCAAACGCTTCACAAAAAAGTGATTATAATGATGATCGATAGAGATGCGTACCGAAGGGTATGGCCATTTGTAGTGTCGAGTCCACCAGTCGAGCAGCTGCTGTCGAGCCTCCTTCGGAAGCTTCCCTTTCTTCCTCTTCTTGAGGAATTCTTGCTTGAGACTGCCGAGATATCCGCTGTACTTTCTGAGTAGTTGACCCTTGAGCTCCCGGTCACCGGCTTCCGGGTCAACATAGTTATCACGAAGGTCAATGTCATCCTCCGATGAGCCGTTCTTTTCGAAGTCGGCACAAACTGGGCATGCGCGATGTAGTTAAGAATAAAAGCAAACTTCGCAGGTATCAAAAGACGAGAACAGCAATGTCTGATTAAGACTAATAGTAAAATAACAGTTATGAAATGCGCATCAAGGCTCCGTTTGACACACGGCTTATTTTGCTCCGGTGAGCAATTGGACAAAAACGCCACCGCCAATATTGAATGTATGTTTGGCATGACAGTGGTTATGACCACCACCAAAAATAAAACTAATTTTGAACATAAAAGTGGATGAAATTCCTTGGGTGAGGTCGGGAGTTCACGAACTATGGTTCATAACCACGGTGTTCACGACTGCCACCGCCGCGCCAAACGAAGCCCAAAGCTCCAAATATTATCCATTTGTCTGTATTTTAGTGATACAAAAAGTTCAAATTAAGGTTCTTAACAAAACAGATATATGCCACTGAAAATGATAAATTCAGCAATCACAAAAAAACTTATGTTTACAAACAACAGGAGAAATCATTTGTAGTTAAGAATTACAAATATACCGAATGTTAGAACGAGAAGGCGAACGATTGAACTCGGTTTTTCTTCACCAACTTTAGGAATTTCTTTATGTTACACATGCATACAGGAGATAAGAATGTATGCAGCAGCATAACCCTAAAAGAAAAGGAGGCAATGGCAGTTACATTATCAATAATTTACTCGAGTGGATCACCAACGAAAAAGAACGCCGAGGAGGAGAAGGGCGTTGATCCGTAGTCTTTAGGTTTGTGGACGAACCCTTTTATGGGGTGGAGTGCACATGCAGTGCGTTAACCCTAAACAACTAGTTTTCGAGATGAATGTCCACTTAAGAATGAAAACCATGCGTGTTTGCGGAACCTGAGTGTTCTATGATTTTTGTTTTGCTAGTTCTCAGTCACTAAATTGTGTGTTTCGCGATTATAGGTGACTAGAAGTGAAGTGGGGCGTTCTCGGCCCCGTAACACTGACGAGAGCACTGCGTCTGCTGATGCTCCTGCGACCCCTCCTGTTGAAATGATTTGAATATTGGTCGCAGAAGCGGTGTTTGCAATGCTTAATTCACAACCACGAAGGCTTGGACAGCCTCCTACTCCCGATGGGGCCCCGGTGCCGGTTGTCGCAGTTGAGCCCATAGCCGAACCTCAATCCGTAGTCTTTAGGCTGAGATTTGGGGTTATATGAACCGTTGATTGATTTTGATCTTAAGGCTAGTTTCTATAATACATTGGCTGTAATTAATTATCATTTTCATTTTTACTATCAGCACTTATGCTCCTCTTCATTATAATAGATTCTATATACTTAACAACTAACAAATAAAATACATATAATATTAATGGATAATTGTTTATAAAATTATGTGTCATATGGACTGTCATTTGCAAGAAAACATACTGGAATATAACATTGAATATCATTTTGAAGTATCAAATTAATAAAACAATACGTTAAAATTTTCAAGCATGAAATCATTTTTATTCTCCAAAAAATGTTGTATAGCTTCTTCAGTGTGAAATGACTCGTAAATTTAGTTCCTCTGTAATTCGCGTAATCTTAAAAATCCATTTTTTAAAATATTGGCACCAAATTTTCCCCTAATATTTATTTCTGCATCCATATAGTACAATCACATAAACTAATTGATACAGCACGAAATTAAATGCACATATACATTTATCAAGCATTAAATATAACTACACTTACATGAGCGGGCTTCAATACAAAAAATAATTTTCGTCGTGTGCAGCTGGCGGAGTATAAGAGGTTGCAAAGAAAACAAAGGTTTACGTATATTTTTTAGTTTCTCATCATAAAATGAAATTATTATTACTGTGCAAGATAAAATAATGAATAATCATATTTCCCTCAACTGAAGATATTGTTACATTGGAAGTGAGATGCAGCGGCTAATCTACGCGCACTGATATCGTGTTAGAAAAGGAGACGGAAATGACCAACGAAAATCTTATTCCTCACACTTAGGGGTGTATATGACCGAAGATGCATGGTAGCTACTGTTTATATCTATGCTCTGATATCCCGATCGATAGAAAAAAAGACGAAAATAAATAACGAATATCTTATTCCTCACGCTTAGGAATATATAAAGTGAAAATAAAATTTAAAATATAAACACATACAAAATATGGTATGGCACCCAGTCAAATATGTAGGCACCAGACTAGCACATCTAGAATCATCAGAATTTTGCGCAACTCTCTCCATCTTAATCTACAAAATTTGAGGAGCCATGGACAACATCAATGGATAAGGAGGAGAGATTTTAAGATTTATAGGATAATAGATGAATGATGTTAACAAAATAGGACATAAAAAGAGTCAAAAGAACAAGAAAAGAAGCATCAAAACGTCGTGGTTACAATTTAGAACAAATTGCTCATACTTTTTCAGAGGTATGTGAAGCCTTAACCTCGTCGGGAACAAAAAAGGGGTTACATAAAACTACACTATGTTAATTATATGCCTCGAATCCTAACCCAATTACAAAGTTGACGCTGATCTCAATCCGCGCAGAAAGGGGGGTTGAAGGTGATCCAGGAGCATGCTGCTGACCAGACTGATGAGCCCTCCAAAACTTGTGACACTCAGATGTGATATGACCAATACACAGACAGTAGTGCAGTAGTGGCAGCAGACAGGCGTGCGACAAGGAGCATCGGAATGAGCAGCAGAGGGAGCTGGAGGAAGAGTCCTCAACGATCACCAAGGCCTTCTGGAAGAAGACGAAAGAGGAGTGAGGTGATGCCATCGAATCAAAATGGAGGACAGAGAAGGCCGGCGGGGTCCGGAAGGCAGCATACAGGAGCAGCGAACGGGCTCGGCGAGACGAGCGGGGGCAGCGAACGGGTTCGGCAAGACAAGCGGGGGCAGCGAACGGGTTCGGCAAGACAAGCGGGAGCAGCTTACTAGAGGCGGATAACGAAAATCGATTGTTGTTGGCATGCAGAAGCATGCGATCGAAGGAGGAAACAACGACAAGATCGTCCGGAGGAGGCGCGTCTAAAGCGGGAGTCGATCGGCTGGATCGTCGTCGGGATCGTCGAGGAAGAAACAACGTCGGCCAAATCGTCGAGGGAGACGGTCGACTGGAGAAAACAGCCAGAGTCTGGATCGTCAAAGAAGCGGCGAGAGACGATCGTTGAAGAAGAGCAGGAGACGATCGACGTGATCGTAAAGAGCACGAGAGAGAGGGATAAACCCTAGATCTCTGATACCATGATATGAATAATGAATCTCAATGAATTAACAATAAGGTCTACATATCTATATATACGGGAGAGTGTGATCGCAACACCCAAGGTGAGCCTAAGTCCAATATACAAGAATGTACAATATCTTTAACAATTATCAGGGTATTTTGTAAACGTGCATGCATGGTGTTATATAAACTCAATTTCGTTCTAGGGTTGAAGGTATTTAGAAATCTGAAATCAATAACCGTCTCTGTTCTTTATCTAGTGAAAAATAACTTGTTGCTGCCACTGGACATTGCCCATCTTGGGGTGAACCACGTAAATTTTTCTTCTGTGTTTTTTATTTTTTGTTTGTTTAATTGATCTGCACTCGTTTCCGTAACACACTAAATGAGGTTCATAAAGAAATCCAAAAAACAAAAATGAAATTCCACATTGGATATGAATTTCCCAAAATACACTAAATGAGGTTCCCTAATAAAAAAAAAATATACTACAATATATGACCTTTGTGTGGGTTATTTACAACATGATGTCCAAAAAAACAAAGACCAATTGAGAACATGTTCTTCGAAAAAATTAACACAAGGTGGATATATAAGGATTCGACATATCTCAATGTAACGAAATTTAATGGCAGTGTTTCATTATACTAAAATATGATGTGCAATATAATTGATGTATACTATAATATCAAAAGACTAACGTATTTGAAAATAAATTTCATTCCAACATGAAGCTTAATTTACATGATTTGTTATAATAAATAAGCCCATCTATATCCAGATATATTATATTGATATGTACCCACATTTACCAAACATCTACTCATTGAAAAGTTTAGCGAGTCTAGCTATAGTCGGGCCGATCTATCTGTATTTGATTAAAACTTGGGCTAATTTATTCAAGGCTCGGACTTCTACAATGATACTTTATTATCAATTCATAATATATTCTATTCTTACAATTTGTATGTATAGATGGATGAGCAATTACGAGATAGACATGACAATCTTTTCACCGGGATGAATTTTGGGATGGAGAGACGGGGTAGAAGTCTAATATATACAATTTACGTCAAGTGTGTTGTGACTTCATGGATGATGATGAAAATATAAAATTTTGTTGTAGAAACAGAAGCCCGAAGGAAACTTAGAACAAAAACCAATGAAATCCCAAAATAATTACTCTTAATGCTCTTAATTTGGGAAAAGCGGGGACCGATGGCATTGTAAGAGGGGCATTGGGCATAATAAAGGGGCATTAGAAGGGAGAGGTTCTGACTGCAAAGGCATGTTGTTATGGGCCTTGGTCGGAGGTGGTCGGAGGTGGTCGGAGGTGGTCGGAGGTGGTCGGAGATGGAGATGATAGTGGCGGAGATACTGCGGAGCCATGACCGCGGCTGCCTAAGCGGGGCTTGCTCGTTGGAGGAGAGAGCTACCAAGACCTACACTCAAAGACGGGAATTAGAATTCTTCTTGCTTGCTTCATACAACACCTCTAATGCCTTTATATAGGCTACAACATATAATAAGACATAATAATGATAATGACAACTAATAGTAGACCCGAAGCTCGAGGACCCTACATAAAGATGACAACTTAGACACCTAGATAAAAGAAATACTAATGCGTTGTACAATCATAATACGCGATCAGTAACATCTCACCCTTCCTCCAAAAAGAGCTTGTCCTCAAACTTTATCTGATGCCCTCATCGTCAGAGTCCTCGACGTGTAGATAGAAGAGCAGGTTGCACCTGTAGCCGCGAGTGTATTGCTCGTCGCAATTAAAACAAAATCCATGGGCGCGTCGTTGCAGCATCTCCGCACTAGATAATCGGCGGACCGGAGGAGCTGGAGGACCCTCGATACAACCTTGTTGAATGATGTTGGTGGCAGGAGGGTTAACTGTCTGTGCTAGCTGGAGGCGACGATCGCAGAGCCGGGCCAGACTCATAGCAGACACTAAGTCTGGCGGGAACTCAAACTCGACATCCAGTCGCAGGCGCTCGCAAAGTCCAGCGGTGAAAATGTTGACTTACATATCCGGGGAAAGGGGAACATGCGCCAAGAGAAGCTGAAATTATTTCAGGTACTCGTTTACTGACCCCGTTTGTCGTAGAGATGTGAGTTATCTGAGGGGGTTGCTGCGGATAGGAGGTCCGAAACGCAAGTTGCATAGCCTTTTGAAATCATCACACATAACAGATTCAGTTAGTCGGTGAGAAGTCGAGAGGCCCGCAAAACTGCGGAGCCGAGCAGATGGAAAGATGCTAGATGGATTCAGTCTGCTGCAGGAGTTTATTTGTGGCCGAAGAATTGCTCACATTTGGTGAGCCGGCACAAGGGATCACTTTTCACATCATAGGTTGGAAATTCTAATCCGGTGCAGCGTGGTTCAATCGCAGCGACCGGGTGCGCGAGGACTACGGCGGTGGCTCGTGGGCGGTCAGTGGTGGCGGGGCATGGCGAAGAAGTGGCGGTGCCTGACTGCTGCTTGTACGATCGTGTGCGGGGGCAGTAGAAAGATCATCAAGGCGCTTGGAGAGCGCAATAATGGCCTCTTGTTGTCGTTCAGTGAGTGCAGTTTGCGCGGCCTGTTGTGCCATGACAGCCTACAGCATGGTCATAATCTGACTTAGTTGGTCAGACGAGTCACCCATCGTGCGAGAGGAGCAAGAAGAGGAGCGGGTGACAGGGCGTTCGGATTGCGCCGAGGCGAATGATTGGGAGTGGTCACAGGCGTCGCGGTTGCACTCAATGTTTTCAAATAATAATGTGTCGCTGAATAGTTGAAAAAAATAGAAATAGATTGGTTGGGTGTGCGGCTAGAGGTAATTAATTAAGTGGCTTAGGTATTTAAATGAGAAGGAATAATAATAATAATGGAGAGGAATTGGCGTGAGAAGTGATATGGCGTGCGTGTATGTGAAAGGCAAGTGTGGGAGAGAGTGATGGTGGGGTCCACGAAGAGAAACAAAAATGAAATTAAAAGCTAGCAGGCGGTTTGATGAAATTCGCAGGAGGGAGGCGAGGCCGCGGACTCGCAGGGCACGACAATAGCAGAGGCGTGCGGGGCTCGAATACAGCAGGGGTCGTGCTGTGCTGGGCTCAAGGAGAGAGGAAGCTCGACGACCCATGGTCGGCGTCTGCTAAGGGGTGCATCTGGAACACGACGCTGAAGGAGGTGACTGGCTCGATGGACTGGACGGCGATCTGGACGGCTATCTGAACATAGGAGTGTGCGGCCTCTGCTGGACGAGGATGGCTGGTTTTTGTCGGAGGAAACAGGGGTTGCGGGGAGTCGATGAAGAAGCGGAGGGTCATCGATGATGAAAAGGCGAGGACGTAGAGAACCCCCGTGGCCGTGGAGCGGTTTGTTGTGGTCGAACAATGGGGGATGTTGGCGTGAGTTCGACGGAGGTTCCGGTTGGTGCTAGCAGCGAGTTCGACAGGTGCTGGTAACGATTTCGAAGGAGATTACGACTGGTTGAGGAAGAAGCAGCACGCTGAATCGTCGAGGTGGGTTTGCGGAAGAGGACCGATAGCTCTGATACCAAGTTGTTATGGGCCTTGGTCGGAGGTGGACGGAGATGGAGATGATAGTGGCGGAGATACTACGGAGCCATGACCGCGGCTGCCTAAGCAGGACTTGCTCGTTAGAGGAGAAAGCTACCGAGACCTCACACTCAAAGATGGGAATTAGAATTCTTCTTGCTTGCTTCATACAACAGCTCTAATGTCTCTACTAATGCATGGTACAATCATAATACACGATCCGTAACACATGCTCACGAGAAGATATGGCAGGCATCCACCAGGAACATGAAGAATTCGGAGGAACCTAACGATGCATGATGATAAGGCCATAGAGAGGAGGGAAACCACATGTTAAAGCACAAGAAGGCAAAGCAACAACACAACACAAAGCAGGCCCGCGGTCATGTTGTGCCAATGCGCTTCCTTTGCACAATATTTGGTTTGGGAGGGGGGAGATCCTATATACTTCAGGGTAAATAAAGATTTTCAATTTTCTTCTTGTTTGTCTTTTGCATGTGGTTGTTGATTTGGTGAGCTAGTAACCTTCGTTCATACTTAGTTCGAACTTTGCGGCTAAGTTCTCGACTGCAACAATGACCTTAAGTACATGCATCGTAAATATAGGCGCAACAAATAAAACAATATTTAATATGTAAATTGATGTATTCTTCGAACATTTCATCATAAATACCTAAATTATTACCTTTCAATTGTTTAAAAGAAGAGCAAAAAACATGTCTAAAAATGCATGATAGAACACATACCAACAACAAGACACCGCATCGGAGCAAACCTTAAACAACAGCAAATGGAGCCAACCCGAAAACCACTAAACCTAGAGCAACAACTAAACTACCTCCAGAGGACAGTGACAGAAAATTGAATGAGCACATAAATGACCACGACGTATCTTAAATATTGCAGGAATCCTTGTCGTGGTCACGACCCATGATGCCCAAGCATCAAAGAGTGGAATTGGAAATTTAAGATTTTTTTTTGGCTTTGCACATCTCTATTCCTCATCATACTTCCCAAATAATTTTAATCATCGTCAACCCCTAAACCATTTTCTCATTACTTTGTTCATCATTTTTACTCACATTCGTAGTCTTCCATATAATTGCTTTCTTGAAGCACGAATCAACAAAATAACTGTAGAAAAATCTTACCGGCCTAATCTATAGGTAGAACAAATTGATTCTTGATTATTCAACAACCCAACATCCTTGATGGAGTAATCAAATTATCGTAACAAAATGGCAATTCTATCGGATTTGAAGAATCATCTTCAACTTAGCAGTCGACGATGATTGGGGATGCAAAAATATAACTAATCTATCAATTAGAGCGCCTAAAAGTTGGGTTTTAATATTTATTTATTAAAAATACGACAATATGATATTAATTTACTCGCAAACAAGCATCATAATATTATCCATTGATTTTAAAAGTTGGGTCAACAATCTAGAGAGAACAAACTGCAATAAAACACACTTTAATTTAAGGAGTCCAATCCTAAAGTTTTAATAATAATTTCATACAATAGTTCTTTATGGAATGTCCATTTATCCTTTAAAAATAATTAAATAAAATCATCCCCAATTACTAGAATGAGAATATGAGAAAAGAAAGAACGCCAATTTTTTCCGCAATATACAGTTGTTCTGCATAAAATTAGGAATGAATATGTCAGGGATCGATAAGACAGGAGTAGCATCAATTGCAGAGAAGATGTGAGAAGCTCAATGTACGGACATTCACGAGGAGGAGCGTCCATGGCGGGTTTACAAGTGGCGAGAACCACATGGAGCGATGGCGGAGGGCGTGGAACCAAACAACGAGGCGATGACAAGCGCGGAGACGAATTAACATTAACTAGTTTATTATGTTGGTATTTTATTATGTTTTAGTTTGGCTATTGGCACCTCGCAGTTATAAGAGGGCTTGTGGAACCTTATTTGTATTTTGTCTTGGATGTGCTAAGAAAGAGCTGCTCCCTTATTTTCCTCTCAACCCTGACCCCCTCTCTTCTCCCTTCCCCTACCGCCGGCCCTCCCTAGCCGGATTCTTGTCGCTCGGTATTACTCGACTAAGATGGATTGGACACGTACAAAAGAGATTATTTGAGGCACCTGTTAGGCGTTGTGAGAGTTTAGTCACCAGGCATGTTAAACTGGGGAGGAGTAAACCAACAAAGACTTGGAATGTAACTATAAGGAAAGACGTGATGTACTTAGGCATTAGTGAGATTAAGACTAAAGATAGGGCGCAATGGCGACAAAGGATCCATATAGCCGACCCCACTATAGTGGGATAAAGGCTTGAGTGTTGGTGTATACAGTTGTCCTGCAACAAGGTTTTTTTAGCCAAAGATCTCAATTTTAAACGTAGTACAACATTTTGTTAGGCTCATATAGAAAGTGAGGTTCCGAACATTGAAACCTAGTGCAACATTTTGTTAGGATCTGATGGCGCGTGAACAAAGATTTGGGCAAGTCATAGGACATAATTAGATTTCTAAGGTTTGAATCTCATAGACTGTTTAGTGGGACTGTGTTGAGTGTTGTTGTATACAGTTGTTCTGCAGCAAGGTTTTTTTAGCCACAGATCTAAATTTTAAACGTAGTACAACATTTTGTTAGGCTCATATAGAAAGTGAGGTTCCGAACATTGAAACCTAGTGCAACATTTTGTTAGGATCTCATGGCGTGTGAACAAAGATTTGGGCAAGTCATAGGACATAATTAGATTTCTACGGCTTGAGCCTCATAGACTGTTTAGTGGGACTGTGTTGAGTGTTGTTGTATACCGTTGTTCTGCAACGAGGTTTTTTTAGCCAAAGATGTCAATTTTAAATGTAGTACAACATTTTGTTAGGCTCATATAGAAAGTGAGGTTCTGAACATTGAAACCTAGTGCAACATTTTGCTAGGATCTCATGGCGTGTGAACAAAGATTTGGGCAAGTCATAGGACATAATAAGATTTCTAATGTTTGAACCTCAGACTGTTAAGTGGGGATGTGTGAGCCCTTTGACATAACCTTGCGGATTGCAGGGGGCCAAGAGGACTTCATCTTTGTATGAAATTATATTCTAAATATCGAAATCTAATGGAATGTTCGGTGGGATTTCTTGGCGGGACCCCTCCCAAATTGGGGTGAGTCAAAATAACTTCACAGCTATAAAATGTGGGATCCCTAATATCATAACCTCATGTAATAATAATTAATGTGAGGGGATAAAATAATAAATATATTCATTTTAATATTATTTATAAAGACTAATGGGATGCAACACTAGCTAGCTAGTCTTTGGTTAATCTTAATGACGGGCGAAAGCCCCTTAAGGGATCTCTATGAATTGTTTGTAGTTCCTCTTAATAAAATTCTTCTATTTGTTAATGGTTGGTTTTGATCGGCGGCTCCCCCTTTTAAAATGTTTAAATTTCTCGTGATTTTGCTTTTAATTCCTCATGATGTTGCACTAAAAGCGAGGAACCCACCTTTCTTATTGCTTTCCCTTCTCCATCTCCTTGAGTTTATCTGCCTATGTATGCTGGAATAAAGAATAGTTTTTTTTCTAAGGAACACGAGGTCTCAACCGCAAAAGATATGATTGAAGGGGGAGCAGTTTGGGAAATTCTCCAGTGCTAATTTTAAGTGTGTTAGTAGCTTTTGCATACACAAAAGAGTTCTACAAGGGTAGACGAGAGATATTGGTTTAAAAAAAACAATGTTTTGCAGACGGGGGCGCCCTCAAACATAGTAAAATTCATTTATTCATAAACTTAACCTAGCTAGCTCATTGCATATCCTAACAATTCTGAATTCACATTATTTTTGGTCAAAATAATACCTTGGCGGAAGCACAACAATGATAACAATCACATGCCAAGACAGATTTTTCGTCACAAAGATGTTAATGTCACGATATAAACATCACGGGGGAATTAAAATCCGTAAAGATCAAGCAAAGAATGACCTTTTTGAATTACTAACAATGGAATATCAACAAGCAAAATGTTGCCCTCATCCTTCACCACAATAGGATTAAATTAAACCTCTCAAAAAAAACTTGGCAAAACAAATTTTAGTTCAATGTGACAAACATCATCATTTAATAAACATTATTAATTAATAGATAATTGGTAATAATTGATAATTGAAGAATATCTCAACATGAAATCTATTGAATTAATGGATGTTTGGCAGCCTATTTACCAATTCATTCTAAATATTTTAGTATCAAATTTAGTATTTCCTTATGCAACTAAGGCTCCGTTTGGCGCGGTGATTTTGCGCCGGTGAGTTTAGACCAAAACGCCACCGTCATACAATATATGTTTGGCATGACAACGGCTACGACAACCACCGTGCCAAACCGAGCCTAAATGTGGTATACAACTCTCCGATAAAAGAGTGATCTCTTAGCAGGTGAGCATGTGACGTTCAACAAGTTTTCTAGACATTAAACTCCGTAAATTAAATATTTCTGTGCACGTTACGCAATTAATCTGATTAAAGTACAACTAATAAAAGTTGACCGTAAAATTTATAAAGTTAAATCTATACATTGTAGAGTTTTCTACAATGAGAATTATTTACAAAAGGAGATCAAAGTACTCGAAAATCATTTTATTGATAAATTTAAGTGTTTTCATTAAATTATTATTTATCAGTGATGCATATTGATTGAATGTAAAATGGTGTTGTAAAGACACTGAAAGAGGCAAACTAGTACAACATGAAATATTTAAAATCTATAATTTACATCAATTTTTAAACCACAATTTCCATGATGAAGCTCTAGTTTCATTTTCTAAATACCCCTTAAAAAATAAATCCAATAGGCTTAATTTACACAAAAGAAAATACAAAATAAAAACAATTAAGGGTTATTTTTGACAATGAAAGACAACAATTTTATATAGAAATATAAGTAACACAGCAGTAGGAATCCTGCAAAACTTGAAATCAAACACCACAACAAAGTGAAAAAAATAAAGTAATTGGATAATTTTAAATATTGTTTAACAAAACTTCAATTACATGCTACCATCTCATAATTGGTACTTCCTCAGAACTGAGAAACATACTAAAATATTTCGTTCTCAAAATCCTCAAAGTAAGAAAATACTTATTCGAGCTCTCGACACCGCATTTTCGCATCGCTCTCGGCAAGAGCCAAATGCAAAAGTGTGCCCATAATTCATGACTTATAAAAATTAAAAATGAATCCTATATTACGAATTTAGCCATGCAACATAAATGTAGATATAATAGAATGTATTGTAAATACTACATTTGAAATCAAATGTACAAACATTACAGTCTAGCAATTTTATAGAGAGATATTCAGAGAAGCAATAATAATAATAATAATATTCAAATAAAGAGCTTTCATAACAATAATGGTGTTATCAATATTTCTACTACTTAATTACCATGCTATTACTTAATGCCAAAAAAAATAAATTTTATTATACTAAACTATCTACAAAATTTAATGCAAATAAAAAATTGCACCCCTCATGTATCCAACTACACAACATGTACAACATACACAACAATATAGTCAATGAGATTGACCAAATAACATCAGCATAATAACCTCTGTTTTATCTAATTAACCTAAAAACCCTAAATTCTTACAATTGTATACGTGGATCGGCTACGTCTTTTTCATGAAGTCCGGGATGGTTTTAACGCCTAGTTATGCACTGCATTATATACTAAGATTAGAAAAACAACTATTTAATTGGATCACGGGGCAGATTAGGTGTGTAATGTTATTTGTATCAATTGGATCGCGGGCCAGAATAGGTGTGTTTTTTCTTACTCTTTTATTGATGTATGTGGGCGGGGTAAAATGATCGGGTGAGGTTAGTGAATTGTATTTTGGGTAGCGTTTTCTTTATGGGTAGCTAGACTGGCTGGCGGTCCTGGGGTGTGCGTTATACCCTTTTTCACCGTGAATTAAAAAAGGTATCAATATTTTCATTCATGTCATCCTTTACGGTCAAATATACGATATGAAGAGGACATCTCATGCAAAAATAAGTTCCATTCAATGATAAAATGACTTCTCGTTTAGTTTTCTGCTTGAATAATTGATGAAAATTGAATTTGAACTATCATTATCTACAATTAGAATACAAACTCTATCCATCTCCTAATCCAAATTACATGATTCAGATACTTTCCCAGGAGCTCTACTCTCATGACTATGGATAACGCAAAGCTAATTAGGCTACGTTTGGTGCAGTGGTGGTGAACTCGGTGGTTATAAACCGTCGTCCGTGAACGCCCGACCTCACCTAAGGAACTTCATCCACTTTATGTTCAAAATTAGTTTTCTTTTCTGGGTGACGGTCATAACCGTCGTCATGCCAAACATACCTTCTATGACGGTGGCGTTTTCGTCCAAACTAACCGGAGCAAAAACGCCGCCAAACGGAGCTTACATCCATCATAAATAGACTGCGCGGTGAGACAGTTAAAATCATAGCAGACTTCATAATCACCGTTGTCTTCTTTAACTTTGCCTTCTAAGTGTCATACAAATTAATGCATTCTCTAGTTGATGTTGGGCGCTCAAAGTATTACACCTTGATATACCGCTAACGGGTCACTATTGAGTCGGTCCAGACACGTGCGGACATACACTTATCGAAGCGAAATATTCAACATGTTGTGCACGAAACTTGCTTAAAACCTGGTTGTACCATTTTATCTCCCTCTTGTCAATTATACACAAGATTTTACAGAACCTAGAAAGGGAGAAATCGAGCTCAACTATGCTAGATCTAATTAATCCTGAACAAATATCAAACATTCAAAATAATTTCATATATATATTTTGATCAAAACAGACATATTATTCCGCTATATTAATTACACAGATCTATATATAAAAGCAAGCCAGCTATTGAGAACGCGGTGGAGATCAAACGCAGCGGAATCCCAAACAGATTACAGCAGATTATATCAACCGATCTGGCCAGCTAGCCTCAAAACGAGCCTCACATGAGATGATGAGAGAGAGAGAGAGAGCGCGCTCTAAGTACAACAAAAATTGACTAAATGGAAAAATACTATTTTGCATAAAGTTAATTATATTATAATCCGGCGTAAGCTAAAGTTTAGAAGATTAAAAAATGATTAGCACAGTTTAATTATATATTATAATCAACAAACAGCCTTCAAAATCCTTCTTTAATAAACAAATTAGCCAAAGTCCACGAACCTACTGCATGCCAATGTACTTAAACTAATAAACAAGATAAAATAATCAAGAGAGAGAGAGAGAGGGAGGTAGAGATAGAAAGAGAAAGACCTTGAGGAGCGGGAGGAAAGGAAAGGGAGAGGGACTTGAACTGAGCGTCAATGCGAGATAAGAAAAGCATGGCTTCCTTGAAAGGCTTCGAGAGCTCCTGCTCGTACTTGGCCAGCATCTCGCAGTAAGCTTCCATGAACTGATCCAGCGCAGGATCTTCTCCTCCGCCGCCGGCGCCGCCGCAGGATATGAGAGACGATGCGCAGGCTTCCTCCAGCCTAGCCACCACCTCCGGCGGCGCGCCAACCTGCAAAGGAGCCGTCTTTATTAATAAAGTTTGCTTCTTTTTGTATTAGGGTTTGGTTAGAGTGGGGAAGGAGGAGGAGTTACTTTGTGTAAGTTGATGTAGGTGGAGAGGAGGCGAGGGTACTGAGGATGGGACATGATCTTGGCTTTGATGAGGGTTGTTTCGTAGCCGTCTGGAGGCGGCGGAGGAGGGGGGAGGAGGAGGGGGTTGCTGCCGGCGGCGGCGGAGGAGAGTAAGGGCATGATCATGAGGGGGTTGTTTCCTCCACCCCAGCCTTCCATTGCGTGTGGAGCTCGGAGCTCCTGTAAGTGCAGTGGCGAAGTGAGAGAGGGGGAGAGAGAAAGGGAGAGAGAGAGAGAGAGAGAGAGAGAGAGAGAGAGAGAGAGTGGAGAAGAAAGAGTAGAGTGCTTGCTTTTCGGGTTTATAACTTTATATCATCATCATCTCTGTGATTTTGTCGGTCTACATGCGCCCCTCTCGGGCTGTATCGTACTCGTATGTGTGTATGGAGCAATATTTTTGTACGGGTTGCGTATCATGCTCTTCATGCGGGTAAATTTTAGTCCGTCGGATATTCGATCGGACCATCATCAAAAAAATGCTGTGAAAAAATGTGATCCAGTCGGACGGCTGTCAGCCGATCGAACGGTTGTCAGCTGATCGAACCGTTGTCAACCAACAATCAGCAGCATTCTAACAATTTTTTTTGCGTGTAGAAGAAATATTTGTGCGTGGAGCATACAATGCGCATATAGTGAATGCAATTCATGGGCTAAAAAAGGCCCCTAGATGAGGATCCGGATCCCCTGAAGTTCTTGCAGGTTCCCCCACTAATAGCCCTTGGATTGAATCCAAGGGCTGTGGGCTTCTCGCATGGATTCTCCCATGGAAGAGTTCCCGCATAGCCCTTAGATTATTCCTCTTGGCTCGCTCCCGCCTAGGCTATTGAAATTCCCGTATGAACTACAGGGGATCCGGATCCCCTAGATGAGAAGATCAATGACTATTTTGACACAACTAAAATTATAGGTATTAATTTGACATTGGCTTAAAATCTCGGAAATTGATATGATTTTTACTCATGTTTTACATATTCTTATTTACTTTTTGTTTAAAATATAATCAAACTTTTTTAAACTGTGAATGTACTTAGGTGGTTATGATCCGTTTGGACTGACGTTTTTGCACTCTACCGTTATAAAATATACGGTTGGCATGACAACCATTATGATCGCCACAAAAGAAAAGATAACCAATTTGAACATAAAAGTGGATAAAATTTCTTAAGTGAGACCAGACACTCATAAACACAGTTCATAAATATCGTGTGGACCGCCACCACCATGCCAAACCGAACCTAAGAGGCTAATACATTTGCTAACATTGTAAGTATCTCTATTACACATTTTTAGATGCGTATTTCACAATCACTTGAAAGATTGTGCTAACAAAGGCTATGTTTTGCACGGCGGTAGCTATCTTTAACGCCCGACCTCGCCTTACGAACTTCATTCGCTTTTATGTTCAAAATTAATTTTTCTTTTCTTGGTAGCGGTCATAACCGATATTATGCCAAACACACGTTCTATTATGCCTGAGGCTACGTTTGGCGTGGTGGCGGCGGTCATGAACGCGGTGATTATGAACCGTCGTTCGTGAACGCCCTATGTTGATCAAAGCTTGCTTTCATTTTTTTTTATTAGCGATCATAATCGTTGTCATACCAAACATACATTCAATGATGCTGGTGTTTTTGTCCAAACTCCGAGAGCAAAAATGTTGCGCCAAACGAACCCTAAGAGAGAGAAAAATATCTCACTAGACCTCTTAGCACCCGTTTGGGATCGTTCTCTACCGTTTGTATCTAATGAAGTTTTTTGATCATTATGAAGAAAGAATGATATTAAATAGAGTTATAGAGTGGAGAGAGAAAGAGATGTGAGAGAGAATGGATGGAGATAGAAGGCCGGGCAGCAGCCGGGCAGGCCTCCTCTATACTAACGAGCAGTTCAAACTCCATCTTCATCACACTTCACATATCATAGATTCTGCTGCTTTCACAACTAAACCGCGGTATGGTTCAGAGAGTTCTCTGAACAGTCGAATGATTTCCGCCACAATAGGCTCAGAAGAAATCCTAGCCACTCGATTCATGAAACCCCATCCAATCGCAATCAACGACGACAGGGATGTTTCATACTCCCATCATATACATTCATCTTCTCCTTCCACATTCTTCCAAACAGCCTGCTGCGTTTCAAAAAGCAGAAAAATAGAAGCCTGAGGCAACCAACCACCTGGGATCATGCTCCGATTATCGCCTGAGAGTTGGCTTTGCCTTTTTGGCTCTCTCCCGCGTTTTAAGCTGGCCGAAGCGGCAGAACAAACGGGCGAGCCACTGCTGCAGCAGCTCTTTACAGGAATTTCCTAAGTTGCAGTTTCTCTCTCTCTCTCTATCTCTCTCTCTATCTATCTATCTATCACATTATTAAGGCTTTATTTGGCGCAGCAGGGGCGGGTGGAGACGGCGGGTCGATCCGCGGTTTTGGAACCGGAGGGGGGTAGCGGGGGTTGGAGACGGAGCGGGAGAGTTCCTTTTCCTCCTTTCCGAGGGTCCAAACGCCGCAAACGTGAATGACGTTGCGTTTGTTTTGGCGCTGTGCGGGGGCGTTTCCGCCAAATGTGGCTGCTAAACGCTGCGCCAAATGTACCCTAAATTTGCCCACACTTACTTCGGACTTATCATAGAACGTATGTTATGACCGCTACCAAGAAAATAAACTAGTTTTGAGCACGAATGCATGAATTTTCTCGATGAAGTCGGGCGTTCAATAACGACGGTTCTTGACCACCGCGCTACGAAGCTTCAATCGCGTGCGTTATTGTTGCCGAGATACTCCCACCTATGATCACGGTGCTTGCGCGCATCAAAACATCGGTTCGCGCAAAAACAACGCGCAGCATGATTGATCGAAATGCCGACGGTATTTTTAGAAATTAAACTGCAGCATTCTGCAAAACCATTGGTCGTAGAATATCAGATCGCGCGGCTGTATTGTTGCTACCAACTCTCGTCGATCTCATCCTCGATCGATGGTGTTTGTTCTGTACACTGCTTCTCTCTCTATCTACATCCACTGTGCGTGCCCTCTTTTTCCTGGGAGTTAAAGGGAAGAGATAGAGAGAGAAAGAGAGGGCGGAATGGGAAGAGATAGAGAGAGAAGAGCACGCGGTAGGGGGGGGGGAGGACTGACTGGGTATAGCAGGGGGGGAAATCTTTCCTTCCCGATGTAAGCAGAGCCAGAGGGGGTAATGAAAATGAATAATTAATGCGCCATATCCCGCCTCCTCGTTTGCTGCACTGCCACTGCCACGAAAGTAATTAACCTGGTGAACTGGTAAAGATAAAGAGAGAGAGAGAGAGAGAGAGAGAAGAGAGAGAGGAGAGAGAGAGAGAAGAGAGAGAGAGGGGGAGGGAGAAACAAAGGAATGGGCTACAGTGAGAGAGAGAGAGAGAAAGAGACCAATTAAAGCCTGGTGAGAGATCAATCAAAGTTGTCTTTTTTTTAATGCTTTTGATAATAATTAATTTAATCTTTTGTATATGTGTCGTCAATGATTAAGATGGCGAACAGACAGCTTTTCTAGAGATATATTTCGAGCTATGTTAAATGCAGGTCGGTTTTGGCTATATGCAGATCATAGATATATACAGGCCAAAAAATTTATTCATGCAGGCCAAATTTCATATTTACATATCATATTCAAAAATCAAATTAATATTTTCCTAAATAAATCACCAAGCAAAATATCATTCATAAAATAAGTAAGTAAAATATCATGCGTGCGAGGCTGTGAGAGCTATTGATGGAGTATCCCTAAAGGCGCTAACGGATGGGGTGCGGTTATCCAAAGAACCCCCACTAGCGACGTAACTACCCGAAGTATAACCATCACCGCCATGGCCGCCAGGACCTCCATGGCCACCATCGCCGCCATCGCCGACGACGCCGTCATCGCCGACGATGTCGCGATCGCAGCAATCGCCGCCATCGCCGCCGATTGTCGCGATCGTCGCCGTCGCCATCGCCGTAGCAAATACCCATGAGTAGCTTTAGGAAAGTTGTAATTTAAAAACACATCGGACTCGGACAAACGAGTAAACTTCTTGAGAATACGGTGGCATAGAAAGAAAAAACACATAATACATGAAGCATTAAACTACTCGAATCATTTTTCTTGCAGGTTGAAAAAGAAAAATGATATATTTTTTTAAAAATTGTGGCCTGCATACAACCAAAACCAGTCTGCGTTTAACATCGCTCTTTTTAATAAATTATGGCATGCATATAGCCAAAACCGGTATGCATTTAACATCGCTCCTTGTTTAATAGCTAGTTAGCTATATATTTTTATTATATAAGTGAATATAACATTCTTCGTGCTCTTACTGTGCTTCCATTTTCCACCGTTGGATCTTTCACATGTTTTATCCGAAAGATCTTTAATATAAAAAAAATAAAGATAAACTTCCCGGGAGAGAGAGAAAGAGAGGAGAGAGGGAGAGAGAGTGCGGCGGAGAGAAAAAATAATCCTTTTAAGTAAATAAGTATTTTTCTTTTCCAAAATAAATATTATAATATTGATGTATATTTTTTTACGATCATTTCAAGTACTCATATGTGTATGTTGTGAGTGCAGCCCGCAGACGCATCGAACATGGGCAAAGTCCGCCTGGATGCGGCCGAAGGCCGCCCGACAGCATCGCGCCGGGGGTGGGCGAAGCTCGCCGTTGCCGGCCGGGTACTGACGTGCTTGGCCGTAGGGGCGGAGCCCCGTGTCGAGCACTCGTGTGTGTATATTATATATATATATATATATATATATATATATACATACATACATTATGATAAATATTTAAGGCTGTTGTTATTCGGCAAGTATTTTTATTATCCGCAGATTAATAAAGATTTTTTTTTTAACTTATGATCGTCTTCTTCGCTTTCCTTATCACAGGAAAAGAGTAATCCTAACTATTTAAATCTTCTCAAACAAACCAGGGCTATCTAAATCTTCCTAAGCAAATTGAAATTGCATGAACAACGAAGAAATCGTCTCTCTTCCTCAACCCGGTCTCTATTTGCGCATTTATTTTATGAATCACAATCCGTCGGCTATCTAAATCTTCTCAAACAAACTGAAATCGCATGAACAACGAATAAATCGTCTTTCTTCCTCAACTCGGACTTTATCCGCACATTTATTTTATGAATCACGATCCGTGCACATATTGAAGTGCTCAAAAGGTCGCCAGAGATGTTACTTCGTTGTCGAGCCCTGCTCAGGAGAACACAGATATTGACGGCTCAAATTTAAATCTAGTCTGTGGATAACAATTTGTAACTTCAGATAAAATAAGAAAAAAAATGGTCTGCGAATAGACATTTATGGTCTGCGAATAACAATTGTCTTATTTAAGGGCGGTGTTATTAGCAATTCTAAGACGGCTATTCGTAGTCTTAAAAATACTTAAAATGATTATTTGCAGTTTTAAAAACATTTAAATTTATTGGACTGCGAATGTCAATGGACTGCATTTAGTGGTTATAGGACTCCTTATAACTTTGCCCTTATTTAAGAGTAATGTTATAAGTAGTTTGATTTTGGATATTCGGAATACAAAATATTAGGAGTATAAAATATTCCTCCTAAGCCCCCACATCGCGGAGAGCTGCTTGGGATCAAAGATAAAAAGATAAATCCTAGGCTGGAGTAGAAGGAACGTGCAAAGATTGCAGGAAATACTAGAAAACTTTATTTGTGCAAGTAGGTTGGCCAAGAAGTGTGGTTTTTGGCGGTAGAGATCAGAGTTTATGCGAGAGGGATGAATAGAAGGCGAGAAAAAATGAACAGAAAATGATAATAAAGGTAGTGTTCATTAATTTGAACAAGGGTATTTCGAACATGCATGATCTAAGAGGACTTTAATGGAGGTGCTAAAGATTTCGTGAAGAAAGTGATCCTTGGAGAAAAATCCATCATAAGTTCTCTCGGGCCATGAAAAAAGAATTCTAATTGGTTTTTTTTTTACTTTGAAAAAATTAAGTGATTTTAGGTATTTTTTTAGAGCATTGTTAATAGCACACCTCATCTCGCTAATAGCAACCCAGCGATAGTAGCACCTCACAAAATTCTATTCCACACATATTGGCTATTAGCACACCACCCAAAAATTTTAAAAAAAAAAATATTTGTCATACTTTTCAAAACACTCCCAAAAACACATCCACATTAAATAGCATGGAGAAAAGTTACATCATACTATATCTCCTACAATTGGATCGAAAGTATAGATCAAAACTCCACAAAATCTTCAAAAATCCATGTTGAAGCAACCTACAAAAAAATAAATATACTATTAGCCTCTCCAAATATATTATGTATGCTAGTAAGCCAAAGCTAAATGGAAATTAAACAAGTCATTGTTGTTCATTACCTTTCATAACATTCTTGGTATTCATGGATCAGATACGTTGATAGTTTGCTTCATAACATTCTTGGTAGCATGAACTCTAATACGTGAGATATATGGCAAGTCCCATGTCTCGGCTATAGCACTATGATATCTTGTCCATACAGAATAAACAGGGGGAAGCGGACAATCCTCGCGCATAAGCAAGCGAATGAAATGATTCTCATCAACAAAGCCAATGAAAACAATCTTATGGTCATCCATGCGTTCGGAATGTAAAGGAAGGAATGTAATTGACTGATATTTTGAAAAATGAACCACAGCAATGTTATAGCATGATGCGATGACTAAACCCATGTCTGGCATTGACATCCATTTGTCCAATGGCGCAGGAGCTACCTTACAATCCAGAGAATCCAATAACTCTTGTAGTCTTGATTTTCCATAAATGTGTGTATATCGATTCTCATTACATGTCATTTCTTTTGTTAGGTCAAGGCGCACCTGCAACCAATTTTCACCCATATGCATAGCATCACTAATAACTCGATAACCACAATGGCCATCCCCCGCCACGTTGATAGCCTTTTGGCCGACCTTTTAATCTCTTGGGCATCACCGGTTCCAATGTTTGGCTTGTTGTTGGATCCAATATCTCACGCAGCTTCTTCTTCATTTCTTGTCGTTGTAAATCGGAAATATTTTCATATTTGTGAAGTATGCCATCCAACTCAAGGTGTATATCACGCGCTTGTTTACTTTCTTTCTTGACATGCACAGTTTTTGGAGCCGCACTAGTTTGATTCAATGTAAGTTGTTTCCAATGTTTATGGATCATCCATAAAGGAAATGCAGTTGATTGCTTCATGTAATTCAACAACTCATGAGAACAAGGTAAACCCATAGTAGATCTGACCTTATGTAAACACTCTTTTGTATCAACACCACCACTTTTAGCTACTTCTTCCTCCTTTTTAATTATCTCTAACGCAAAAATAGAAATAGAACCAAGCAACTCAAAATAAAGTGATCCTCTATAACCTGTGTTGGCTTGCATCGCACTTTGACCAAAAGACCTTTTAATTTCCGTATGTTGTAGTTCAAGCATTTGATCAAATGATTTCCAAACAGAAGTTAAGTTGCAAATAGATACTTCTAAAAATCTTTTGAGTTGGCTATGGCCACTCTCCACACGATTAGTTGTGGAATTTCCCAAATGCAAATATTTATCTATCCATGCAGAAATGAAATACTCCTTGTAAGGCTCTATCCAAGTAGTGACAACATACTTGATAACATTTGGATACTTCTCCGAATAAATACTTAACATTGAGTTAAATCTCTCTTGAAATACATGCAATGTTGGAGAGTTAACTAATTGGTGCCAAATGATTAAGAACTCTTCACAGTCTTTGCCTTGTTTAAAATACTTTTTGCAATGTGCTAATATATTCCTGCTTATATGCACCTGACATAATATGATTGCTGAAGTTGGAAACACCACCTTGATGGCATTTATCAATGCTATTTCACGATCAACTACAAGTACACCCGGTAGAGTACCTTGTTTTAAATTGCTCTTAAAACACTGTAGTGCCCAAACATAACTCGCTTCTGTTTCGTTAGACATAAATGCAAAAGCAGAGAAAAAACTCAAACTTGTAGAAGTGACCCCCACAATGGAAAGTAATGGTAATCGATATCGATTTGTCTTGTACGTACAGTCCATGATAAAAACATCCGTGAACATATTACTTAGTTGCACAGAGGTAGGATGAGCAAAGTACAAGCTTTCTAAGTTACTATTGAAGTTAACTTTGTTGTAACTTATATATCCAGATTCATCGATAGCTTTGTATAAAAACTGAATAGGGGTACTTCCAGCTAGCTCTTTCTTATACAACTTGAACTTTTCATTATAAATAGTTCGCATCACGGTGGAGTTGGTGGCATCTCTTTTCTTGATAGTACTTAAGATTTTTCTAGGTTTAACACCCGTGGCATACATCTCTTCTACAATCTTTTGCTCACCTTCATTCAATCGTCCGGCATACGAATGCGCCTCTAAATGAACAAACTCATGATTATGAATCCCATTTTTAAGTTTAACTTTCCAATCATCTGAACAAGGTTCTTTTTGACCAAGAATTGAGAATGGACAACCACACCTCTTTGTGCTACTCTTTCTTAAATTCCTCTTAACCCATCCTTTCCTCTGATTGTCACGTTGAAAACCGGCCCTATCACAACCAAGAAATACTCTAGGCCTTGATCTATCTGCTATTTTATCGGCTCTTTGAATTGTCACCACAAATCCCAAACCTCTCCCAGTATTGCGGGTCCATTCAATTAAGTCGTCTTTACTTGGAAATAACAAATTCGTTACAAAATGAGATGACACATCTAATTGGACCGTTTTAGGTTGCTCACCCATAGTGAGCAACTTGGGAGATTCCATAATATCAAATCAATATACCTATGATCAATCGCACAATAAATAACTTGCTATAAGAACAAACAAACACAAGTAATGGAGAAATCAAGATTATGATCCAAACCCATAGCATACCTTAGAAAGCCAAATGGAGGAGAATCAGAGGAGATCCAGATGATGTGATTTCAAAGGAGAAAGGGAACTGGAAATCAGAGGAGAAAGGGAACTAGCGGAACTGGCATCGTCGGCGACATTACCTGCTCCAAATCAGCGACCTGAATAAAATGGGGGAAGAAATAACAAGTTAACAAACACAAATCTGGAAAGGGGGAAGAAAACGGGGAAGAAGACGGGGAAGAAGAGGGTGCGACAGTACCTGCGACGGGGAAGAAGACGGGATCGACGCGGAAGAAGATGCGAAATACTCCTGCGCAAATACTCCCGCCGGCGACTGGAGCGACCGTCGGCGACTGGAGTGACCGTCGGCGACTGGAGCGACCGTCGGCGACTGGAGCGACCGTCGGCGACTGGAGCGACCGTCGCGGGCTCAGCGATGGGGAAGAAGAACCGCCGAACCCTAGAACCTGCGGGTTTTCCTTTCACGGGAATAAAATGAGAGGGGTGCGACTATACCCGTGGAGTTGGAGGTTTATTTCCTATTAGAGCGTGTGCTAATAGCGATAAGAGGTGTGCTATTAACATTGCTCTTTTTTTAATGCAAATAGAAGTTTTGGGACTGTTTATAACAATGCTCTTATTAAAGTATTATGAGTATTAATTAAAAAATACTTAGCATAGACAAAAATCAAATATTGTAAATCACTATATGACATTAGCACTACTTTATTTTTGTTATATTTGAAGTTTTATTTTTTCGAATAATTTTATACATTGTCTGTATAGAAAAGAATTCTTTGGTCCGCCACTAATATCATAAGTATTAAACTATTGACTGAAATGATAGTTTATTTTATGGTGTTGTTATTTGTATCTTTTAAATTAATATTTATAAGTTATAACTCGTAGATATTTGTATCCATAGAATTATATTTGTATCCAAACCTGCTATTTGTACTCATTGTTTAAACAAGAAATGAGCATCTCATTCTCTTATTTGTTATAAAACATGCATTTGAAAATCAAAACTTGAAAGAACTATAAAAACATATAAAACTGGCATTCAATTAGAATAGTTTTGTCTAAAAAACATATATTAATATTACAAAAAATGACAAAAAAAATATATATTAATATTACAAAAAATGACATCATTCATTCTCATAAACTTTATATTTTTTTCTTTGCTAATCACTTCATCATCCTTAAATTCACATCTTTCATTATCATGATGAAATTTTTCTTCAAGAAAAATTGTTTCAAATTAAAACTATAATATAATATCAAATAACTAAAGAAATAAATGTTTTGCAATTTTTGAAACAATTGACATATTGTACTCATTGACTATTAAATTCAAGTACAAAAACAACAATTTGCAGGAGCAGATACCTCTGAACTCAAAATCTCTGTCAATCAATTTGTTGGAAGGTGGACGAAGATTCACTAACAAATTATCCCAACATAAATCAAACCTCTGAAAATCAAGCATTTGAAAATCATAAAAACTAACTCAAATCATATAGTTAAAACACCACCAAGCTAGTCAGGGATGGCGAGAGTTCTTGAAATGTGACTATGTCGAAGACGAAGGGGAACCATGGGATGGTCGAGAATGAAGAACGAAGAATCGAAGATGGAAAATCGAAGGATCGAAGAAGCTTTTACCTGCAGTCGGCCATCGATGTTTGTTGTACGATGAAACGACACCGAGCGGGGTGCATGGCTACTACGATCGCCGGCCAGAACTTTGAAGTCCTCTGGCCTCTTCACCGCGAGATGGACATGTGGCGGTATTGTGCGTGAGTCGCAAGAATCGGGAGTTAGGGCTTGCATGAACGAGAGAGTGGGTATGAATATCCATTTAAGTGCTTGAAAACTCAATAGAAGCGTTTTAATATTTGGGTACGAATGTCCATTTAAGGGGTACAAATAACAACACCCTTATTTTAAGCTGCATTAATTAATTGGTAGGGGCAAAGCACCGTCCCTGTCACGATCAGGATGCTGTTGTGATTGACCGTAGGGGCAGAGCATGTGCTTGTCACTTGTGTGTGTGTGTGCATATCCACCAGGGGTACAAATATCCATTATGGAGTACCAATATAAGTGGGCTATAAATAGTCATTTAAGTGGTACCAATATCAATTCCATATATTAATCCGTGAGTTTCGGCCATTGGCAAATATTTTGACTATAGGCAGATCGTGATGGTGCCCAAAATTTGCAAAAGCTGGGGTTTATCATAACCAAAGCAAGGAAACACTACACATGAAATGAATTTTTCGATCTACCTCGGAGAAAGAAATACCATGATGACGTACTGATCCATCGAAAATTCAAAGGTTTTAGTATATTTTATTATGCAATGCGGCGCTCCGATGCGGTTGTAGTAAATATCACTATCGTTCCCTCCCCAGTTTGTTTACCCATCTTCTGACGTCGTTGTCAGACGCGGCTTCCAGAGAACGACGAAATAGCGTCGTTCCTTGCCGCCGCCCCCACCTCCAGTCCAAAGCTCCATCAGCGTTCGCCTCCCTTCCCATCTGCCGCCGGAGTCCCAAACAGACCCTTAGCCGAGCGGTGGAGTGTGCCAAATGGAGGCACATCTTGATGCCCTAGAATTCTCATACTAATAAATTCATGGCGCCAAAACAAACCCTAAATCGATAACATATATAATTACTGGGATTACTGTGCTGTGAGAAATGCCAAATCTATCATCACATCTCGTATATGAAATGTTGAAACATGGATACCAGTTCAACTGTTTGAGACTTGGGGTGACCAAAGACTACTCGTTTAGCAATCGACACATGTGAGACAAGGTGATAAGAAGCTAGAGAGCATATAAAGAACAACTCTGTACCGCCTATAAACAAGACTCACGTGCTGCAGCGAGGAGGTCCCGCCACATACCCGAAGTCTATAGGAACTTCCCCTCCTAAAGCCAATGCTGAGGTCGACACAAGAGAGACAGACAGTGTATTCGCCCATATGGGGGGTGAAGGGGTGTCTTCTACTTGTGCCTTGGAGTCCTATTTATAGGCAAATCCAAAATGGACTGCGAATAGCTGCTCTCGCCTTCTGAAATGTACTCGCCTCAGGTGGGCGAGTTCTTCTGTACTCGGCCCGGGTGGGTGAGGTCTTCTGTACTCGCCCCAGGTGGGCGAGCTTTTCTATACTCGCTCCAGGTGGGCGAACTCTTCTGTAATCGCCTCAGGTGGGCAAGGTCTTCTGTACTCGCCTCGGGTGGGCGAGGTCATCTGTACTCGCCGCAGGTGGGCTAGGTCATCTGTACTCGCCCCAGGTGGGCGAGGTCTTCTGTGCTCGCCCCAGGTGGGCGAGTTCTTCTGTACAAGGTGGGCGAGTTCTTCTGATCTCGATGAATTACGGGTTATACATGCATGTAAGTGAATAAGGTTGCTGATGTTGTGGCCAATTACGCTATGAATCTCTGAAGAAGTGTAAACACCAACAATTTATATATTATAATAACGAAGATCGAAAGCAAAGAAAAAAAAAAGAAATCAACACAAAAAACACAAATATTTACGCGATTCAACAATCTTGCCTACGTCCAAAGCCGCATGCATTAGGGTTTCTCCACTATATTTTTTCAGTTAGAGAATTAAGCGAGATGCAAGGAACCCCTTTTAATCTTGAAATTAAATCTATGGCCACCGTAATGATAAAATTACATAATTAACCTTGCTCAACAACACATGAACATAGTTTTTTGCGATCTCCTGAAACAGAACAAGGAAGGCACCTCATATATCAGGACTATCCGCAAACTCGCGCCTGATAGTTGCCGGATCATCGATCATGGTTAATGTCTATTTTTATTTTTCCAGTTTGTTATGACCCCATGCACATTCTAGTTTTGTTATTTAGAACACAGAAATGCTATTTTTTAAATATTAGAATAGCCTCAATTTGAAACCAAATTCCCACTAAAACGTTATTTCATGTACTATTCCAACTGCATGGAGTGAGCTTCATTCATGAAACACTATTTTATTTCTTCTCCAACCGCCATCACCCGCCCAAATAGGTCTTCCGCTTCCGTCCGAGTTCCGGGACATACTAATGGGAGCGGAAAGCCTGAGGGGGCCCGAGCAGTGCACTTTGTGGCTCAACACAGTGCACTCCTATTGGACCCGGTCCCAATAGTTCGTCCGCAAGAGGGCATTGAGATCAAAACATAAAGGTCAAGATCGCCCTTAACACTCCTTCATAGTGTTTATATTTAGACGTTTGTTAACCACAACTGAAATATGTCTATACGCAAACCCGTTGTTCACCATAAAAATTTTGAAAAATTTATACGCAATCAAATTTGTTAACCGCCATAAGTAAGTGATGAAAGCACATTAATCATGTTTGTTGATATATTCGTTGAGATAGTAGTATAGTACATGGAATGCATGCACACAAATTTTGACTATTTTTAAGAAATAACACCCGAGTTTTTTTTATATAATAATACACATATTTTTGAAGAATACAGCAGGTTCATCAACTTCCATTCTAAATGATCAGGTGAATTCCAATTGATTTAATTGTAAGATTCTCAAAATACACAAATTTATTTGTTTCATTCATCCACGCGGGTGCAAAAAAAACGGTTATTTCATTATAACATGCACGAAAGTCATCTCAAGTTGAATCTAAGCTTAGTTTTGGTTTATGTGAATGCGCTTCGATAGGATGGCTTCTGGCGTCGGCGATGGGGACGAGAAACCCTTATGGCGTTGGCGACGCAGGAATGAGAGCGGCTTGGGCTCTGGTCGGGATTCACGAAGGAAATAGGGTGGCAAGCTTTCGGGTTGCGATTAAAGAAAGTCGGGGAGGAAAAAAATCTTTGATTTTTATAAGAGTTTTGGGGTGCGGATAGTCAAATTCAATTTGAGGTTAATAATTCGTGCGTCCGACGGACACGAGCTTTGGGGAGCGGGGGGGGGGGGGGGGGGGGTTGGAGGGAGAGTTCAAATTTTATAAGAGTTTTGGGGAGCGGGGGGGGGGGTTGGAGGGGGAGTTTTTTTCTTCAAAAACCTAGAGGACCATAGGTACTGTTGCTCCCCAAAAGTCAAACAAAAAAATTCGTGCGTCCGACGGACACGAGCTTTGTGCATCGGATGCCATCAAAGTCGTTGTTCGGCTTGAGTTTTTTGTTTTTTTACTTTTTTATTTAAGGTAGGGTTTTTTTAGCCTTTAGATTAGAAAATTTTTTAGATTAGTTACTCTCACCTAAGATCATGGTGAGTGGAGCGCATCGAAGCCGTTGGTTCTACATGATTGAACGAAATACTGTCGTATTTCTGAATTAAAAATACTGTCAGTATTCTTAGATAACAAATCCGTCGTAGAATCTATGATCATACGACTGTATTTATCCCCCACCTAAAACTATTCTTAGATAACAAATCCGTCGTAGAATCTATGATCATACGACTGTATTTTCAGCAGAATCTCTATCCTTTGAAGCTAGCTGCAGAAAATTTTGGAGCCATTAGAAAAGTTCATCTTCTCAGGAACGGCAATGGGAAGACCTGCCCACCTCCGGCAAAGGATTTAGTTAAAAAATTTCACCTTTTTATAGGTGTATATTCATCCCAGAATATATACATATGACTACTTAAAATGACCGTAAAAATACATATATGATTTATTTATATTTCATGACTTTTTTTAAAATAAAATAAAATTTAAAACAGCGTGTAATTTAATTTCCCGCATCATGCTTAGGTATGCTCCCTATACCTAAAATTTACAGTCTTATAGGATACTGTATATGCGCGCTACACGTACAGAAAAATCTCTCAGAAAGAGCCCAAAGCCAAGCTAAGACTCGTTTCGGCTATCAAAAGACCATCTCCTCCCTCTTTCTCTCTCATGATTAGTCCTAAACCCTAAACCCATATTTCTACAGCGCCGAGGAATCCATTGCCCGCAAGTCCATAGTTATTACTCCCATTTCTGAATGTAATGCTGTAGCCTGTAACTCATCGCCATCTCCCACACGCTTCCTTCATACGTAAACGTATACGTAATACTCTCTCTCTTTCTCTCTGTGTCTCTCTCTCTCTCTCTCTCTCTCTCCAGAGCACTTCATTAAACTAGCTTCCAAAATCTCTTTTCTCTGTCTAAACTCACTCTTTCTCCACCCACATCTCTTCCGTGCTATCTGCTTCGCGGCTGAAGAAGATGATAGGCTTCCTGGTTCCATTCCATGCGTGTGGACGAGAGCTCAGCGCCTGTCGTGTCGCCTCTCTCTCTCTCTCCTCTTTGTTTTCATTATGTTTTTTTTCTCTCTCCTCCCTTTATTCATGTCAGTTTCTCTTTCTATCTCCATCGGTGCGTGTACGCAGTTTCTCTCTCTCGCTCCGCCGTTTCTCCGTGCCAGTTTCTCTTTCTATCTCCATCGGCGTGTGTGCGTAGTTTCTCTTTCTATCTCTAGAGGAGCGAGAGAGAATAATACACGATGCCCGCGGCGGGTATGATTTAAGGAAAAGCGAAAGAGCATCCTGTGCCTTCACATGGCGCGGAGTACTCGCTGCCCCGCCAACTTTAGGCCATTTTGATTGGACCCTCCGCCATTTTTATTGCCAAATATTATTTTTATTTTTGAATACATAATTCCTAATCAATAATTAATTAATCAAATATATTAAACCCTTACAAATTATATATCTCTAAATATTTCATCTGTCGCTCGATCACTTCAATGGCGGGGTGCGAGCTTTATTCATTGTGGGCTCCCAAAATGGGATTTTCGCATTTGGTTTTTTGGGATTATGTGGATTATGGGGCTGGATTTGCGATGGGAACTCGGCGTAATCTTCCCAACGTAAAACAAAAGGTCCCCGTATAGGTTGTTAGTGGAGGGCTATCGACGCTAGTCTTCGTCGTCTTCTGGTTTGGAGCAGTAACACTGCCATTCATGGAGTTGAATCTGCAACTAGATCTGATGAGCAATGAGAAGCGTGCAGAGAGAAGGCGAGCTATATATCAGTGAGATACCACTCTGGAAGAGACATAATTCTAACATTGTGTCATAACCTATGCCAAGGGACAATCTCAAGAAGACAATTTCTGTAGGGAGGCGTGGAAAAGTTTCTTCGGGCCGGACGAAGATTGATTCTCGAGTGCAAGGGCATAACTGTGTTTGACTGCAAGACTACCCGCGCGACGAGCAATATCCCTAATTTTGTGAGCACGAAGAAGAAGACCATTATTCTTCTTTCTCCCTAGTTTGATTCTTCCTTCTTCATCCATTTTATTCTCTCATGCAGAGTTCAAAATTGAAAGCTTAAGAATGTCGCCACTTTTTTCTTTGCAGGTCCCCAAATTGTTTTCTAGATTGCAACCTGATACGTGTAGTTTATATAATGTTTCCACCATGTTTTATGTATGATTTTCCTTTGTGATTCAGTACATGATAAATCCTTATATATTTTGCCTGGATTCTGGATATCTTGTACGTTGTGTATTACAGGTTATTGATGGGTCCTCGTCCATTTTGTAGAGAAATCCGGGTTGCATTTAGCCAAAAACCCAACTCCCCACTAAGATGGTGGAGGTATGGGCAAGAAAAAGGAGGAAACCGCCCACAACCGCAACCACAATCGCCGCAACCACCGCACGAAGCCACGCGCAGCACCACGCGCGGCCACAAGGCCGCGCGGCATCGCGTGCGGCCGCACGGCACCACGCGCGGCCGCGCGGCACCGCACGGCCGCACGACGCCGCGCGCGGCCGCGCGGCACCGCGCCGTGGCGCGGCACCGCGTGCCCGGCACCGCGCGGTACCGCGTGCCTAATGTGACGCACGACGCTTCCCGTAAGATATTTTCATTATTTTTATTATTTTGTTATTACGAATATCTCCAACCAATATTTATGTGCTAATTAAGATCCCCTATGATGATAATTAACAAATAGAATTATGTGATAACAAATATCTCCTATGATGAAAATTAAACCAGTGAACGAATTTGAATATGCTAATCAAGATTTTCTTCTCATTTAATGGGTATTAAAACAAAAAGGAGAGCTATTGGGGGCTGTTTGGGCTTGTCATGTGGCCTATGGCGTGCTGATAGCAAATCTCTTTGGTGTGCTAATAGCAATAGCTATGGTGTGCTGATATCTCTTATGAGGTTGCTGTTTGGGGGCGGTGAAAGCATAGCTTTTATATCTTTACCGACTCTCTCCCGGTCTCATTTCTATCGCAGCTAGGGTTTGCGAGTTCTCTCCTTTCTCCCTCTCTTCTTCCCCACCAAATCGATCATTCGTCCTACTGAAGAGCACCTTCATATCTGATACGCCCGAAAACGGTTGCGTATTTTGTACGCAAGTGCACGTGCCGGCTCAAGTAATATAATGTGAGTTAAATATCGTTCCCACGGAGAGGTGTTAAACTTAGCGCTCGCAAATACCAACTATGCCTTTTCTTTAAATCCAAGGTATTCAAATATTTTTTTTAATAATGATTATGAGAGCAAAAATTATCGGTAAACTATTTTTTAAATTAAAACTAATGGCAGATCTATAATAAAACACTTTTCAAACCGTTATGAGAAATAATCTTGTATTGTGATTTCCTAAATCTAATGCAATGATTTTTATAAATAAAACTTTGTGAAAAATACGTGGTGAAATATCGTGCAACGATTTTAATTTAGACAACCGTACCTCTCGATATCGGATCTCCCTAATTCCTTATCTCCTCTGTCATCTCTAACTCGAGTGACATAAAGAACCGCATTATGAATAAAAACCTATGTTGCTAACGCCAAGAGGAAATCTCTTTCTCCCTTCCAACGCTATATCGAACTTATGATACCCTTACGCAACTCATCTCTCGAATTATGAAGCGCAGTAGATAAACGAAACCTTGATCAGAAGTTTCAACATAAAGATCATAAGAACGATAACGATCAATCACCAAATATTCACAAAGAAAAATTAAAACAACATCATCATTGCAAAAGAAATAGTATTCTCACAATACAAGATCGCCGAAATTAGTTCATGCTTGAAGGAGAAAAGCAAAATAAATGGTAGATCTTACTAAACATGATGTAAATCAAATAGATCTTCCCTTCTCCGTTGATTTGACAGTGTTTCCTGCAGCCCGGACGCAAATTCTGGACTGGTTTTTCCCCGCAGTTTTTCTCTTCTTCCTCCTCTCTAATGGTGCAATAGAACTCCCGTCCAAGTCCCTTTTAGAATGGCTGAAAATGTCATTTTAAATCTCCTCCTTTCTCTCTCTAGGTGGGGCCCACTTTTGGCAGGTTTTAATTGCTGAAAAGATGCCTCATTTCCATCCGTAACCGCCGAAATCAAATATATTTCGGATCTGAAAATTCTGTAACCGCCGACAAGTTGCAACTTTTCGGCAGAAAAGTTGCAACTTTTTTTTAAAATCTGGAATTCTGCTTCTTAAAACTGTCAGATATGTTATAACATTTTTCAGATTATGTTACAACATATTCCAGTTTATTCAACAACACTTAGCATTCGATCCTTGACTCGATTTCTTCACAAATCCTGTCATAAAAACATTCAAAACTAGACGTAATAATGATTTAAACTCCAAGTAATAATTCATTTGAATATATATAATTTTCATTCATAATTATTATATAACATAAACAAAAAGGGTTAAATTAAGATGCAAGATAACTTCTTTTTGCGAAGTTATCACACCCCCATACTTGAATCTTTGTTAGTCCCTAGCAAAGGTGATTCATGATAAACCAGGAAACGACAAATGCTTATGAAAGTGTAGATTCAATTCATTCTACATTTCATTATTAGTCACATAAAATACATTCAAGTCATTCGCATTAACTGGTGATAAAATTGCTCATCTTTTAGAGTTTAAACATTACAAATCCATGAGTCAGATATAACATAAAGTTCAATTAAGAATTCAAGTGTTAGATGTGAAGTTCTTAAAAATTATCTACTTTCCTTACAACTTATTTTTGATAAACTTCGTCACCAATATGATAGATCAGACGTAGACTAAGACTTTGATTTGCCTCTACATGAGTTTGGTAGTAACCGGGGCCAAATGAAACGACTTGATGAATTTGAACTGGTAGGTGACTATTTCCCGAATTAATCATCATAGTGGCTCTCCAAATTATGGGGTTTAATTTTCAATAACACTTTTTTTTGATATTTTTTATAGTTGGGATCATTCCAAATATGCGTGAACATACTTGGGTCACATATCACTATGATATAAAGATATTTTTTTTTTCATCATAGTTGGGATCATTCTAAGTATGCGCGAGCAAACTTAGGCCTCATATCACTATGATATATATATTTTTTATATAACACCCATAACTGGTCGGCCTACTAGATACAAAGTTAAGGAAGAATAAGGAAATAAAGAACCCAGACTTTAAGCTCAAAAGTAATAGGTGATAGCACCCGGTAAGGAGTTATGTGGAAGCGAAGGTTAACTACGTCCGCTCAACATGTTGGCTATTATCATTGAATTAGTACATGCTCAATCTCTTCCCATTAAGATCCGAAGTCACCTAAATAAAATTTAAAGGGTGTAAATTTTTTTTTAAGAACTATAGTGCATAGTGAAAAAGAATTCTTAAGAGAACTTTAGTAAATCTTACTAATTTCAAATTCTCAGTCTGAACTCGTAGGATTGACTCATCTATCGCACAAATTAAATTGAAGACTTGAATAGCTTTATTTTTAAAGAAAATAAATATAGAACTTCATGGACTATACTTCATAAGGAATTTGTCATGGGAGACACAGTGAAACATGACTCTGTGCCCCCGAACTTGAACCTTTACTAGGCCCTAGTAAAGAATACCAATAAATGAGCCGGGAATAGTAGAATGAGCATCAGAAATTGTTAAATTGAAAAGAACATTTAGAAAAGTATTTCAGACGTTATAATACAAACAGTTAAAATTATAATCCCATGATTAGAAATCTATATTGTAAGTTAGTGGTAGAGTGGAAATTGGGCACCACATGATCATACAGCAATATGAGATATAGAATATAGCATCATAGTTGTATAGCAAGAATGTTGGTAACGGAAGTGTAGCGACGAGTAAGAATATTAAATTGATAATGTCCCGCACCAAAATCACAATGCAAATAGAGGATTCATTCATCAAAGCAAAAACTTTAAAGTATCTTAACGTAGCAGCACCACTAGATATCAATACAGTTTAAAACAGTTTAACCGTACTCATCATAACAGCAATATTGAAATTAGTAAAGCACTAGAGTTGATAGAATCATGATACATCAGCATTGGGTTATCAAAAATAGCATAACCAGGTACATAGTAGTGAACTTGTTAGTACCGGAAGGTAATATCAGCATAATTGTCACAAAAGGATGTTGTCTCAATATAATAAACCAAATAAAACATATAAGATTTCATGCAAAGTAGAATGAAGAGTGACACAAGCATTCAGAAAATATTGTTATGTTAGGTAGAGACAAAAACTGGGCTGCTGAGATTAAATCAGGACGCATCACTATTGCTCGCATCATCTCCATCTTCCTCATCATCCTCGTCCGCGTCCTCACCATCATCGGCGTCATCGCCTTCTTCATCATCCTCATCCGCATCCTCACCATCATCGGCGTCATCGCCTTCTTCATCATCCTCATCCGCATAGGTTTTTGGAACGACTATGTTTTCTATTGGGATATTAGCATGACGAAGGAGCTGAACTTGATTATGATGTAGGACATCTAAGTATGCTGTTATATGACGGTGCAGCTGGCGCTGATGTTTTGCTGTAGCGTGTATGTACTTCAGGATAATTGGCCAATCAGGTGGATTTGCGGAAGGAGGTGCAGGAGTAGGTGGCTGAGTAGGAGAGGCGGGAGCCGGCTTTTTACTTTTAAAATTTGTAACTCTACTTGTTGAAGCAGTAGCCGCTGATTTTGTCTTTATTGGAGAATCATCTGAAGCAACCTTAATATACGATGAAATAACTGCATGTGTGATGGGTCGACCAACTTGATTGCAAACATCCGAAGCCGCCACGCTTACTCCAGCATAACGACAAAAGGTCGTTATTAGTGTGGGGAACCAAAGTTGACGGCCGATCAATTTGAACTTTTGTAATATTTGATTGAATATAATACAGCCGATATTAACAGGGTGACCCATAAGGATGCAATAGATGAGGAAAGAGCGATCGAAGGATACATGGTTCTGATGCTTAGTGGGCATGAGACTTGTGTTAACAAAGAGCAGCCATACCTTGGCTTCGCGACTAAAATGTGATGATTTCAGAGTATGTTTTGCTGCACTAGCCCAGTCGATTTCGGAGGATAAGCACAATGCTTTTGCAACATCTAAATGAGAAGTGTTAGCCTTAATAGTCTCATAATCATGCCCCGCCGTTGTGGGTATATCGAAGTAGTCGTTGATGGCTTCGGCTGAGAAATTGATTTCCTTCCCCCTCACCGCAGTTATGCCATTTGTATGGAAACGTCCGTTGGCATAGAACTCATGAACCCACTGTAAAACAGCTTCAGTGCGAGGGTGGCAAAATGTTGTCCAACCTAATTTTTCAATTTGCGTAACGTAGACTTTACTCCATGATTTGACTTCCAGTTGAAATCCTCGCTCATAGATGACTGGTAGGGTTTTCATCAACTCGAATCGCTCCTTGGCCTCATCATTCACAAAGCGTGTGTACTTATGAGCCACTGTTTTTCCTTTGGAACTCTTGGGTGCCATGCCTAGGGGCGGAGAACACACTCACTAACGGAGAGCAAACGAGAAAACAAAGGTAGAATGGAGAATAATGAGGCATACCGCAATCGTATGTGGAAACGTAGTGGTCGACGTTGGTCGCTGCTTGTGGAGGCCGCCGGAAGAGGCGAATCGCGCCACCTGGGTTCCGCCTGGGAGGAACGGGATCGGGCTGCTAGGTTTAGCGAGATAGATGAATAGGGGCAGCGGTTCAGTTGAAAGAGAATCGCCGGATGTCGCCTTCGCAATAGGGATCGTCGATCGCCGGCGGTAACGCACGCGAGAGTGGCTTGCGCACAGGGATGCGAGAAATCGCTCGGTAGGGTTTAGGCGGCATGGAGGGTTCTACGAACGGAGATGCTTTAGTGCATCGATGATGTTGAACCGGGAAAATGGGTTCGACGAACCGGCATGCAGAGTAATAGCCACGCGTCTAGTTAAAGTGGGCCGGTTCAGTTGAACCGGACGGAACTTGGAGACTAGACTTATGTAGAAGAAAAAGACAGTAAAAAATGAGTTATAACCTGTTGTTTTCGAAGTTATAACTTTTTTTTTAAAATTTAATCCAAAATGTGGATAATCCGGAATTGTTCAGGCACGCTACAATCTATGAAGTTGGGGAACATATTTTCTCAACTAAGACCATACAAAATTTATAAATATATTGTTATATATTTAATTTATGAAATTAAAGGATTTCACACGCAAATATAACATAGGATAATTGGAATGAACAAAAACCAAAAGCTAGAAAATGGGTTGCCTCCCAGTAAGCGCCTTAGTTTATGTCCCGGCAGGACTCGCACTCGGAGTTCATGTTAGACTAAAGTGACGAATGACACCATCCGATCGTCATCACCTCTCATATACAATTTCAATCTTTCGCCGTTAACTTTAAATTTCGTACCATCATTTTCATTAGTAATAGTCACGGCACCATAAGGGTGCACCGTTTTAATCTTGAACGGACCCGACCACCGAGATTTAAGCTTCCCGGGAAACAAAAGCGTGAGTTGAATAACAATACTAATTGTCCCGGTTCGAACTGTTTTTCCTTTAGATGTCGGTCGTGCCACTTCTTTGTCCGCTCCTTATAAATTTTTGAATTTTCATACGCGTGCATTCTAATCTCCTCCAATTCATTTAATTGAAGTAATCTCGTCTTGCCCGCGTCTTGGAAATCATAATTGATCTTCTTTATCGCCCAGTAAGCACGATGCTCTAGCTCCAAAGGTAAGTGACAAGATTTTCCGTAGACTAGCCTATATGGGGTCAGACCAAGAGGTGTTTTAAAAGCCGTGCGATAGGCCCAAAGTGCGTCGTTAAGTTTTTGAGACCAGTCTCTACGATTAGTGCTAACTGTCTTTTCTAGGATTTTCTTGATTTCCCTATTTGACAACTCAGCTAGCCCATTCGTTTGGGGGTGATAAGCTAGTGCCACTTTGTGTGTTACCCCGTATTTTCTAAGCAGAGACGTGAATTGGGTATTGCAAAAGTGACTTCCCCCATCGCTAATAATTGCTCTAGGTGTCCCGAATAGATTGAATATGAAATTTTTCAGAAAATTCAGGACAACCTTGGCATCATTTTTCGTTGTGGCGATCGCTTCTATCCACTTAGATACGTAGTCGACGGCCAAAAGGATATAAATGTTACCGTTAGAATTCACGAATGGGCCCATAAAATCTATGCCCCAAACATCAAATAATTCGACTTCTAATATTATGTTCATGGGCATCACATCAGTCTTACCTATGTTCCCAATTCGTTGACACCTATCGCACCGTTTTACAAACACGTTGGAATCCCGAAACAAAGTAGGCCAATAAAACCCGGCCTCTAACACTTTCATCGCCGTTCTCGTTCCCATGAAATGACCTCCATACGGTGAACTATGACACTTTTCTAAGATCAAATTCATTTCTTCCTCTGGTACGCAGCGTCTCACAACACCATCTGCTCCAACCTTAAACAAGTAAGGTTCATCCCATAAATATGAGCGCACCTGATATAAAAATTTCTTTCTTTGATGATAGGTCAAATCAGAAGGTATAATATTACTAACTAAGTAGTTCACAAAATCTGCATACCAAGGTGCTATACTTTCAGATATAGCCAACAACCACTCGTCCGGAAATCTCTCCTCGATTTCAGAATGTAATGACTGATATGTATTCTCAAGCCTAGACAAATGATCCGCAACAGGATTTTCTGTTCCTTTTCTATCTTTAATTTCTACATCAAACTCCTGTAAGAGGAGTACCCATCGGATCAGACGAGGTTTTGCGTCTCTTTTCTCCATCAGATAACGAATCGCTGCATGGTCAGTATATACTATCACCTTTGTACACAAAAAATACGATCTGAATTTTTCAAATGCGAAAACTACCGCTAATAATTCTTTCCCAGTTGTAGTGTAGTTGACTTGGGCATCAATAAGGGTTTTACTCGCATAAGCTATCATGTGAAAAACTTTCCCCCGCATTTGCCCCAAGACAACGCCCACGGCATAATCGCTTGCATCACACATTAAGACAAAAGGTTCTTCCCAATCCGGAGTAACTATAATAGGTGCAGTAGTCAAACGATTTTTAAGTTCATCAAAAGCTTTTAGGCAATCGTCGCCAAAATAAAATTTCACGTCTTTTTCTAATAGACCACTCAATGGTTTAGCAATTTTCGCAAAATCTTGAATAAATCTTCGATAAAATCCGGCGTGACCTAAGAAGCTCCGTAACATCTTCAAATTTTTTGGTGGCGGAAACTTTTCAATCACATCCAATTTTGCTTTATCTACTCCCAAACCCTTTTTAGAAACATGGTGACCAAGCACAATCCCTTCACGTACCATGAAGTGACATTTCTCCCAATTAAGAACAAGATTGATTTCGACACAACGTGCAAGCACCTTTTCTAGACAATTTAAACAAGCTTCAAATGATTTGCCAAAAATAGAGAAATCATCAATAAATATTTCAATACCATCATCCATAATATCAGAAAAAATGGCAATCATACATCGTTGAAAGGTGGCTAGTGCGTTGCACAAACCAAAAGGCATCCTCCTAAATGCGAAAGTCTCATACGGACAAGTGAAGGTAGTTTTTTCTTGGTCGTCAGGGTCTACAGTAATTTGATTATAACCTGAGTATCCATCTAGAAAACAGAAAAATCATTCCCTGCTAACTTATCTAGGACTTGGTCAATGAAAGGTAAAGGGAAGTGATCTTTTCTCGTGGCTTTATTGAGTTTCGTGTAGTCCATACAAATGCGCCACCCTGTAATAGTCCTAGTGGATACCATCTCACCCCTCTCATTCTTTATTATCGTCATCCCTCCTTTCTTCGGGACACATTGCACCAGTGAAACCCATGCACTATCCGAGATAGGGTAAATAATGCCTGCCTCTAGCCATTTGATAATTTCCTTTTTAACGACTTCCTTCATGGGCGGGCTTAGACGACGCTGATGTTCTATCGATCCATTAAAAGACTCCTCCAAGAGTATTTTATGCATACAAAGGGAAGGGCTTATTCCCTTAATATCTGCGATCGTCCATCCTATAGCTAACTTATATTGCTTTAATA
This sequence comes from Dactylorhiza incarnata, assembly GCA_033032865.1. Lineage (NCBI taxonomy): Eukaryota > Viridiplantae > Streptophyta > Magnoliopsida > Asparagales > Orchidaceae > Dactylorhiza > Dactylorhiza incarnata. The sequence goes on along the minus strand of JAWHQI010000969.1, from coordinate 99,946 downwards.
AATTAATTAATTTATTAAATTGTTCCGGAAGTAATTTGGAGTTAACAATGATAGGCAAAGTGTCATTATCTCCTAGATAAGCATATGTGAGATGATCCAGAAGAGGTTTTAAGTCTAAAATTGGCAGCTCCATAATGGAAGGCCTCTCCGCTAATGATTTCTCCGGCATCTCAAGTGGTTCCGGTTTACGGAAAAATGTAGATGGTCCTTTAAGGACTTGTAAACATTCTTGAACCTGCTCATCATCATCAGACAACACTTCATTTGTTAATACATGTGACAATAAATCATCTTGATCATCTAATTTAAATTTTAAAGCATAATCATAGAGTGATATACTTCGAACATCCTCCATATCATCCGCTTTCGAATAAGGGTACTTCATAGCTTTGAGCACATTAAAAGTAACATTCTCGTCATTGACTCTCATAGTCAATTCCCCTTTTTGTACGTCGATTAAGGTTCTCCCGGTTGCTAGAAAAGGTCTCCCTACAATGATGGGAACCTCCTTATCCTCTTCCATGTCTAAGACTACAAAGTCCGCAGGAAAAATGAATTTATCCACCTTGACTAATACATCTTCTATAACTCCCTTTGGAAAAGCAAGAGTTTTATCAGCTAATTGCAAAGTAATCGACGTTCTTGTAATATCACCTAATCCCAACTTCTTATAAATCGAAAGAGACATTAAGTTAATACTTGCCCCTAAATCACACAATGCCTTTCCTTCAAATTGATACCCAATGGAGCATGGTATGGTAAAGCTTCCCGGATCTTTTAATTTCGGGGGAAGTTTCTTTTGAAGGATTGCGCTGCACTCATGAGTGAGTGCTACCGTTTCATTTACTCCGAATTTTCTCTTCTTAGTAAGAATATCTTTCATGAATTTAACGTAACTTGGCATCTGTTCTAGGGCATCTGCAAATGGAATATTAATTTGCAATTTCTTGAATATTTCTAAAAATTTCTGGAATTGATGATCTAACTTGCTCTTTCTTAACCTCTGAGGGAAAGGTGGTGGAGGATATACAATTTCGTCCTTATTCTTCTTTAATGAATCAATTTTAGTTTCAGTCTTCTTCTCCCCTACTATTTCTACTTCATCTCCGTCCTTACCGTTACTCTTAGGTGTTGGTTCTTCATCTGGCTTATTTAGATTCACACTCTCCAAATTATTTTCTTCACTACTCTTCTTAGTTTGTTCCTCAACATAACCATTTTCTAATTCTCTTCCACTCCGCAACATCACCGCCTTACATTGTTGGTTATCTCCTTTAGGATTAGGGGTTGTATCGGCTGGAAGTGTTCCTTGGGGTCTAAGGCTTAATGCGTTGGCAATTTGATCTAGTTGAGATTCTATTATTCGTAGTGACCCCTCCAAGCTAGACACACGTGCATCATTCTTTTGCATGGCTTCAATGATAAAATCATCGGTTACTTTCCTAGGTGCTCCTTGTTGAATAACATTATGATTTTGGTGAGGATTAGAATTTGAATTAAATAGATGTGTAGGAGTCATTCCGGAATTATTTTTCCATGAAAAGTTTGGGTGGTTTTGCCATTCGGGATTATAATTATTTGAGAATGCATTATTATGTTGCCTTTGTTGACCATTAATATAATTAGCTTCATCATTATGGCTAACAAGTTGTTCTACTGTGAGTGAAGGATTCATGATAGGCAAAGGATTAGATATGCTATTTACTTGGGGAGTCATCTGAGTTTGGTTTAAAGTTAAAGCATCTAACCTCTTGTTCATTGAATTGAATTGGGCGGTTATTTGTGCCGCAAAAGAAGTGAATTATTGATCGACTTGATATAAACCGGCCGTAGAAGATGTCGATTGTCGATCCATTGAGTGATAGTGATTGGAGGACAAATCCTCTAGTATCGCGTAAGCATCCTCGGGATACTTATTCATCAAAGATCCTCCTGCAGCTCCATCCACTTGAATCATAGTGGAAGTCTGGAGGCCATTGTAAAAGGTCCACACCTGTTGATGGATGGCTAAGCCATGATGAGGACACTTCCGCAATAATTCTTTGAAACGTTCCCACGCATCATAAAGTGTTTCACCATTAATTTGCACAAACGTAGATATGTCTGGCATAAGTTTGGCTGTTTTAGATGGAGAAAAGTACTTGGCTAAGAATTTTTTCATTAGCGAAGTCCAAGTCGCGATAGACGCATTAGGCATAGAGTTTAACCAATCTTTTGCTTTACCTTTTAATGAAAAAGGGAACAAGCGTAGCTTAATAGCTTCATCTGAAGCACCGTTAATTTTGAACATCTTGCAAATTTCTATAAAAGTCCTTAAATGTGAGTTGGGGTCTTCGTGATTTAGTCCACCAAATTTACTATTTTGAACTAAGTGCATGGCAGTAGGATCTATCCTGAAGTTATTAGCTTCAATGGCAGGTCTAGCTATACTAAATTGGACTCCCCTCGGTAAGGTATGTTATAATCGCGACATGTTCTTCTATTTTCAATCGGCTGCCCATTATGCTCTACCTGTCCTTCTAAGTCTTGCCCTTCCTGATGAACTTCATCATTTACGTGTTGATCGTTTGGATCCATTATAGGTTGATTAGGATGTTCCAACCTAAGCGACTTTCGATTTTGTCTACAAGTACGTTCTATTTCAGAGTTTAATGGAATTAGTTCTACGGAACGATACCTGGACATGCACTACAAAAATAACAGATAATAACAACAACAAATAACCTAAAATTAAAACTTGGGCTCCAAATACTAAGGGTCACCATTATTGCAAAATAAACACTAATTTTGTCGCACCTCCCCGGCAACGGCGCCAAAAACTTGATACGCCCGATAACGGTTGTGTATTTTGTACGCAAGTGCACGTGCCGGCTCAAGTAATATAATGTGAGTTAAATATCGTTCCCACGGAGAGGTGTTAAACTTAGCGCTCGCAAATACCAGCTATGCCTTTTCTTTAAATCCAAGGTATTCAAATATTTTTTTTTAATAATGATTATGAGAGCAAAAATTATCGGTAAACTATTTTTTAAATTAAAACTAATGGCAGATCTATAATAAAATACTTTTCAAACCGTTATGAGAAATAATCTTGTAGTGTGATTTCCTAAATCTAATGCAATGATTTTTATAAATAAAACTTTGTGAAAAATGCGTGGTGAAATATCGTGCAACGATTTTAATTTAGACAACCGTACCTCTCGATATCGGATCTCCCTAATTCCTTATCTCCTCTGTCATCTCTAACTCGAGTGACATAAAGAACCGCATTATGAATAAAAACCTATGTTGCTAACGCCAAGGGGAAATCTCTTTCTCCCTTCAAACGCTATATCGAACTTATGATACCCTTACGCAACTCATCTCTCGAATTATGAAGCGCAGTAGATAAACGAAACCTTGATCAGAAGTTTCAACATAAAGATCATAAGAACGATAACGATCAATCACCAAACATTCACAAAGAAAAATTAAAACAACATCATCATTGCAAAAGAAATAGCATTCTCACAACACAACATCGCCGGAATTAGTTCATGCTTGAAGGAGAAAAGCAAAATAAAGGGTAGATCTTACTAAACATGATGTAAATCAAGTAGATCTTCCCTTCTCCGTTGATTTGACAGTGTTTCCTGCAGCCCGGACGCAAATTCTGGACTGGTTTTTCCCCGCAGTTTTTCTCTTCCTCCTCCTCTCTAATGGTGCAATAGAACTCCCGTCCAAGTCCCTTTTAGAATGGCTGAAAATGTCCTTTTAAATCTCCTCCTTTCTCTCTCTAGGCGGGGCCCACTTTTGGCAGGTTTTAATTGCTGAAAAGATGCCTCATTTCCATCCGTAACCGCCGAAATCAAATATATTTCGAATCTGAAAATTCTGTAACCGCCGACAAGTTGCAACTTTTCGGCAGAAAAGTTGCAACTTTTTTTTAAAATATGGAATTCTGCTTCTTAAAACTGCCAGATATGTTATAACATTTTTCAGATTATGTTACAATATATTCCAGTTTATTCAACAACACTTAGCATTCGATCCTTGACTCGATTTCTTCACAAATCCTGTCATAAAAACATTCAAAACTAGACGTAATAATGATTTAAACTCCAAGTAATAATTCATTTGAATATATATAATTTTCATTCATAATTATTATATAACATAAACAAAAAGGGTTAAATTAAGATGCAAGATAACTTTTTTTTGCGAAGTTATCAATATCTGCTGTTAAGGGTGCAGTTGGCAGAGATTTGGCTTGAACTGCGTATTGTGGGGTTATTACGATAGATTGGATTGGTGATTTGGATATCACTGTAAGCTTTCTTCCTCTTCTCCCTCTCTTCTATTCTTGTATTAATGTTGGAATATCTGGTAGGGGACTCATGTTAAGATGTTCATGAAATTTGGGGGGGGGGGGGGGGGGGGGGGGGGGGCTTTTGTCTTACCAGTCGGCTGTTTGTTACCCTTTTTCCAGCAAGTTGTGGCTGTTCTGGTTGGATTTTTGGGGGTTGTCCATGACCGACTATGATGTTCTTTCTTCTGTCCAGTGAAAGCTGTTGCACGCAGCTAGGCTTTAGATTTGCTATTTTTTTTCTTTGTTTTCTGGTGGTGGCTGGTTGCTGCCCTGCTTCACTTTACTGCTCCTCCTTTTGATGTTGTCGGCTGCTATTTATTTGGTTATGTTGGCTGATTTTAGTGCTAATAGTATGTTGTTGTGCTGTCCCTTTTGATATGATTGTTGGTTTTTAGCGGCTGCTATGATTGTTATCTTTGTGTGGTTGTTATGCCTCTTCCTCTCCTTCTTGTTGGTCGGCTGCTGCAGTTCCAGTTATTGGTCGGCTGCTTGTTCTCTTGTCATATTGGATATTGTGGGTTGATACAGCACTTGTGCTGTTGCTGTCCCTTATGAAGAAAATCCTTAGATGTTTGAGTCACCCCTAGGAGTCGACGTCAACACTATAGATGTGATGCAACCCCGATAGACTGCTTATTAATTTTAAATAATGCCGTATCAGATATTGTGGAGGATGACATCCACCGGTAGAGATGACGGTGATTTGGGGTGTGACTTGGGGACAAGCAAAGGAACGGTGAGAACTATCTGTTTAATTTATGTTTATTTTCAAGTAATTTTGAAGCTATTGCATAGTCCCTTTTAAAAGTATTACATGTTGCTTGCATGAAAAGAGAAATTGCCTATATGCATAGATCACTGAAAAACATTAGCTCATTTTATGATACGGCCTGTAAAGGCAAATCAAGCGATCTTCTATCTGAGGGGAATTATTTTTATAAAACAAACATCGTTATGTTAACGTAAACGTGTCGACACGTAGGAAGGTTAAGGGCTAATTGAAGTTAAATGCGCATGAATGAAAAGAAAACGAATGAAAGACTAAGTCAGACGGCCATAGGCGGAAACGCGTGTGCTCATCCTGATTTAGATAAAGGACCCAGAGGGGTCGGGCCCAAAGAATAAGAAAAGAGAATGGAACAAAGGTAACGCTTCAAATGCCCTTAACGTACTAATGAATGAAAGAACATGAACGAATATGCTATGATATATATTACTTCTCCATGCTAATATATGCTACATCTTGCTGCAACGATGAGTATATGCTCATGCTAGCATACTAGAACTGTTGTTTACTTACTGTTTTCCCTCTAGCTTATTCAAATGTCATATATGCTCACCAATGTTATTTAATACCTGCTTAGTAGAACTTAAATGTTTAAGCATATTGCTATATCCTTTTTTTGCCTTGCATGTACAGCAGGTTAAAGAGATAGAATATCACTTAGTCTTTATTAAAGGCTAACGGTTGCATGCTAGCCAGCGTTAGTGCATTGTGGAGGATGCCTGAAAGCATAAATGTTGTTACTTCTTTTTGCAAATGTCGCCTTGACCGTTTATGAACTAGCATGTTTAAAGTTTAATACTGTGTTTCCTACTTTTTGTGTAACGGCGACATGAAAGTTCTATGTGATGTATATATATATAACTGTGAACTGCTTAGTGGTGTGATGTCATGTACAGCTCATTGTGATGTTTATGATGATGGTTTTATGTTAAGTAATTTATATTTGTTGATTGTGCGGACTACGGGCTGTTACACCTAACGCTGCGCGGGTACCGCGCGCCCGGCACCGTGCGCCTAGCGCCGCGCGGTACCGCGCGCCCGGTACCGCGTGGTACCGCCCGGCACCACACGCGGCCGGGCGGTGGGCGCGGTGCTGGTCGGCCTCCCTCGCCGCCGGACGCATTCTCCGGCCCCTCTCGTCTCATCCCCGGTCGGCCTCCCTTGACCAACGGACGCGCTCGCCCGACCTCTCCCGCCTCGTTCGGCGGAGAAAATGAGGACGATCAAGGCAAATCTCGTTAAACCTGTAACCACCCATCATGGGGTGCAAATAGTGAAAATCCTCCAACATGGGGGTATAAATAGTAAAAACCTTCAATACAGTCTGCGTCTAGCAAATCGTGTGGTTATGGTGTGCGCGTAACCGTATCCGTCATATAAATACATATCATCCTAAAAACTATACAAATTGGTGTGCGCATAGCCATATTCATGATAAGTGGGCATCCGGTCTGCGTCTAGCAAATAATATGGTTATGGTGTGCGCGTAACCATATCCGTCATATGAATGCATATCATCCTAAAAACTATACAAATTGGTGTGCGCATAGGCATATTCATGATGAGTGGGCATCCGGTCTGCGTCTAGCAAATAATATGGTTATGGTGTGCGCGTAACCATATCCGTCATATGAATGCATATCATCCTAAAAACTATACAAATTGGTGTGCGCATAGCCACATTCATGATAAATGTGCATATAACACATAAATTTGTTATGGTGTGCGGGTAGCCGTCTTAGCACATAAATTTGTCATGGTGTCCAGGGCTTCATTTCAAAGGACTTGAAATTTTCGACGCGGGAGAGAGCTCTCTGGAATTCCCTTGAAGATCTTCATCAGCATTCGAAGATCTCCTTCGGAACTCGAAGATCTCCTTCAGCGCTCGAAGATCTCCTTCGGAACCCGAAGATCTCCTTCGGAACCCAAAGATCTCCTTCAACGTTCGAAGACCTTCATCAACACTCGAAGACCTCCTTCAAACTTCGAAGAACTCCTTCGTCGCTTGAAGACCACCATCGTCGCTTGAAGATCTTCTGCGGATTTTGAAGACTTCCCGGCCAAGAAAAGTACTTAGTTTTTCTGAGAGGTGGTCTGTCACCCTCAGAGACATTCTTTCAACTACAATTGTAACGGGAGCGGCCTGTCGCTCCCGATTCTCGCACCATTACTTGTAACGCTCCACCTCATAGTGAAATTTGGTCGGCGCTGATCCGACCACGTGGTTTTTCACCCTTTTCGGGTTTTCCACGGTAAAAATGTCTTCTTGCCACCTGTCCGTTCTCTCTGTGACTGCTTGCGCGCTCGATTCACTCTCGGGCTAAGACGGTTCGATTCGCCCGGTCTGAAAGAACGTCGAGCGACCCACAACAGTTATGTTCAATTTCTTTCATGCACGCCAGTGTGCCCTTATGCGCACGCACTTGTGTGCTCTATTTTAATTAATATATTTTCTCCACCATTTTCCTGTAGCAGAATTGGCGCACGGACGTGTTTCTTCACACACGCGTGTGCACTCACTGTGCGGGTTGTGTGCGCATTCAATGATTTAATTTAGTTAAAAATATAGTGGTATGTTTGTGCGCGCGCAGTTTCTTCAATTCGTGCACGCAAGTGCATTTTCTTTGTGCGCGCATGTGAAACTCCTGTTTGGGCCCGGGAGCGACCAATGCCTATATTTGTGATTCTGTATAATTTTTCCTCGCGCACGCACATTTCTTCCCGATGCTATAAATACTGTTGCTAGGGATTTGTTTTCGAGATCCAACCCCTAGGTATCGCTCTGGTTGCACGTCGCTCCCTGTTCAGTTGCTGAAACTCGTTTCTCTCTATCTCTCTATCTCCAAAATTCGGATCAATGCAACCAGAGATTACTCGCCCAACGGTCCGGTTGGACGGCTTAACTGGAGACAACTAAGGGACTATGGCAGCAACAACATGACCCCAAGTGCTGCGGCAGGGAGGTCCCACCTGTAACGACCCAATTTTTCCAATACGAATTAAAATAGCATAATCCTTGTGAAGTCGCTATATTATTTAAGGCCTCATGAAGAGAAAATAAAATTTTGTGTCAATTAAAGGGTTCATTATGAAGTTGGTGTGCTAATAAAGAAAGTGGGTGTATTTGGTGTGCCAATAGTAGATCTAATGTATTAAGAGACATGTGAAGTAATTGAACCTAAATGAAACCTAATTAGGCGTAGGCGGTGGGTGATGGACCGGTTCAAGAGGATTTATATGAAGCTCGCACATGTCGACTCCTCAGCATTTCCGCCGCTCTCGCCTTGCGATATTAGGAGCCGCACATCTTCCTTCCACTAGGGCTCGACGAGAACTCGTCTGCTTGCATCGTCGACCCCCGATTTCACCTTCTTCTCCTTCGATTCTGACGAAAGAACTCACATAAAGGCTCGGCAGCCCTTTTGCGCAGCTCGACGGAGCCGATGGAGCGACCTTTCCTTCTCTTCCTCGCTGTACGCCCTCTTCCTCTTCCCTTCTTCTTATCAGAGCTACTGAAGTATAGTGTAATTGCTGAAATTGATCATATCAGGATGTAGTGCTTAGGGTTTAAGGGGATTTTGATGATCTTCCATGTATCCTGATTTGGGGCTTTGCCTGTGGCCGTCTATGTTTTGGAATTTCTACTCTATGGTTCAGTTTATGTTTTTGGTTTGGTGTTGGTGGTAGATATCCTGCAGACTATTAAGAGGATATTTTCTTTTCTACTGGTTGAGGGTGATATTCTTACGCTAGTGGCTTTGGTTGTGCTGAGTTGGGGAAAGGCCGGTTAGAAGCTATATATATCTATTTAGAGAGATTTTGATAACTCATGATAATTCCTCCTCCTCTCGTTACCACTTATTGTTTGTCCAGATTTCTGATATGGGTATTAATAGATGGACTTGGTGGGCGATATGAGTATGCTGACCGGCCAGAATTGTGTTGGAATCCAGTGTATGGTGTAAGGTTTTACATTAGATAAATACTTTAAAAAATATTCAGCAAGCTATATAATTATTTAGAATGATTTTGGAAAAATGCATACGCATCTTGGCCTTCAAATAAGAAGGATTGACTATGTGTCATGTTTTAAAATGTGTAAATTGTCTTAAGGAGTTTAAATGTAAACGTGAGCGACATAACGCTAAGTAAATGATGATTTTATTTGATACTTCAGAGGATGACGAGCGAAGATAGACGGGGTAAATCCAAAGACTAACAACAGAAAGAGATACTGATTTCTATGTGAGTACTTATTTCTTTAATTATGCATAGCCTTGAATTATTTTGATACACACCTGATTAGTTTTGCATACTGAAAATATTTTAGTGAATGTGCAGTGACATGAAATTGAAATTGTTTGCATTCATGAAGCACGGATAATTATGAAAATTTCTAGAACCTGTTGAATCGGAAATAATAAGAATTAAGTGATGATCTTAAAAATGTTTGAATAAAACCAATGATACCTGATACGAAGATTAAATATGAATATTGACTATGAATACGTGAATAAGAACAGAACGAAAAGAAAATAAGCATCGATGCATCAGAAATGATAAGGGTTAACCCAGTAGCCGTAGTGGGGGTGTGAATACGCTACGGCGGAATGTGCGTTTGATATTGATTGAGGCCGTTGAAGGCCAAGAGGTCGTTGAAGACCAAGAAGGAATCTACAGCAACCCTTATGATTTCCTAATTTAATAAAGCGAACGATAAACGAGGAATCTGATTCAGAACTGATTATGAGAACATCTGATGATTGACGATGGAAAATGAATTGACTGAACTACAGTTGAAAGAATCTGAAATTGATGAACAGATTTCGAATAAAAGAAATGAAACGACCGTGAACGAATAAAGACTGAATGTGAATAGAAGTTACGAAGAAACGAAATGAAGACAAAATTTTGAAAAGTAAATGTATCATTATTGATATGTCTGATAATTGAAAGTGACTCATAAGAGATTTGAACGAAGAAGAAATATAAGAATGAACGAATATGAACGTGAATGAATAAGACTAGAGCATTCGACGAAATGAACTTGAAAGAACATAAGAATATAAAGAATTGTATGCATATTGATACTGATATTTCTTGTTTGCATGTACAGCAGTTAAAGAAGTATGTTATTCACTTAGTCATATTCGTTATGACTAAGCCCGTTGACTTCAATTTTTTTTAGGAAGATGCGCGTTTCCTGAAGACTCTTAAGAAATCAAAGTGGTTCAGTGAAGAAAAAGAAAACTAAAGATCAAGTTAAGGTATGAGTTTGTATTATGTGTTTTATTCTGTATTCACTATACTTACTTCTAGAACATCCTGGCATGAATGATATGAAAATGTGTGTTGATACAGATTTCATATGGGGTCTGAATAGGGGCCTCACACCACCACGTACCCAGAAGCTCAGAAGAGAAACTTCTCCTCCTAAACCAAAGAGTGATCGAGCTAGGTACGAGGAAGGCACTGACTTAGATTGGAATCTCGCCTGGGGGAGGGGGTGGTCTCTGATTTTTCTCAGTGCCCTTCCTGGTACCCCTGGAGGTCTATTTATAGACAAATCCTTGGTGTGTGTGTGTGGGGGGGGGGGGGGGGGCAGGCGACTATGCCTGACCACCTGCGAGATAGGATAGTCGAACCTGAGGATTAGGAGACTAGGCGAGGAACGTCGGCGACATCTGGCGAGCAGCAATTGATAGTCGCCCTTAGGCGAGTAGCTTTGAGGCCTCCTTCTGGTCGCCACCTTGGGGCGAGTATCTTCGATACTCGCACCTGGCTGCCCCATCCTCTGATGAGTTGCTTGTTGTCTTCAACTTGAATACTGACTTTGACTTTTATCCACGTGGCACTGATGGGCCCTACCCTCGAAGAATATGAGTTGTACATCTGCCATTTGAGACGTTAAAAATATTATGCCTCTCCACAATATCAGTGTCCGCGAAACCGTGTATCGACGTCACAATGTCCAAAAACTGTGGTACACCTTCATCAATTAAATCACAATGTCCAAAAACTGTCGAAAAAAGAACCGTCGCACATGGTCTCCATTTCCCAATCCCAGTCGTCCAATACAACTAGGGCGATCTGGGATGTGGCAGAAAAGGTGAAGCTACTGTCGGGGTCTTCTCGTGGAAGTTGGAACACATGGAGCTGATTTCCTTCTCTGGTAAGAAGCATGCGTTGGAAAAAAACAAGAGGAAGCTTCAGACTCTGATTTCTAATAACCCTGTGCTCCGATCATTCTTCGTCTGATTTCAATGCTAATTTTATTATTTAGAAAATTACAGTGGCGAAATTCTGTACAGATGGTAATCGTCTGGGACTTATGATGCAGGGATGAGAATTTGTGGTCCATTTGGGACGATGAGGCACAAGGAGGAGCTATGCTATATTAGGCTCTTGGTCGGTGCATGGAGCTATGCTTTTGGATGGAGGAGCATTTTTTTAAGAAGAAAAAAATCGGATGGGGAGCAGTTAGAAGCTTAGGCTCTGTTTGGCGGAGCGGCTGCGGATCAGAGAGAGATTCCTGATTCGCAGCCGTGGAAAGTTTCCTGTTTGGCGGAGCGGATGCGGGGCGCGGTTTGCAGCGCATCCGCTGAATCAGCGGAAAAACGCCGCTCCTCCAACCGTCGTTATGTACCCACGGTTGCGGATCACTCCTCCAACCGCCGCTCCTCCAATCCGCCGCTCCTCCAACCTCCGCGCCAAACAGAGCCTTGGGCTGTGTTTGAGAACCCGTCCCGGTGGCCGGCCGGGGAGGAGAGAGAAATATTTTCAGAGGTCTGAAACGGTGGTCCTCAGCTGGAGCTCAAGCGGACAGCTTGAAAACTGTTAGATTGTGACACCTCATTTTCGTCCGGACCGTTGGGATCGCGCCATGTCACCGATCCGTGGGAGTATTTCATTCCTAATTTAGGATTATCTCTATTTAGGAATATCATTCAGAGGAGAATATTGATTTAATTCCCGGACCGGCTTTAATGACATTATTTCTGTTTAGGAATGGTTCCTGGACCGCCATTGATGGATTCATTAATGGAAAGCTTTTATTCCTCTCTCTCTAGATCTCTCTCTATCTATTTATATATGTGGTTGTTAGAGTTTACGTGAAATATAAGATTGGCAGCCACTATTCCTGTTACCGAGAGATAGGAGGAGGAGCGGCGGTGGAGGAGGCCGGCGGCGGCGGCGGTGTTGGTTCTAGGCGGCGACTGGCTGCCCAAGTGGCGGCGACTGTCCAGGCGGAAGCGACGACCGTTCGGCGGCGGCGGAAGGCTGTCCAGGCGGAGGTGATCCAGGAGGAGGCTACGCGCGAGGTTGATCCAGGCGTGCGGCGGCGGCGGGACTCGGTTCCGGTGGCAAGCAGCGGCGTGTGACGGCTGTCTAGAAGTGACAGCGAGAGGGATCAACCAGGCGAGCGACGGTGGTGACGGCAGGAGCCTCGGCGGAGGCGGCGGTGCAGATCCAGTCCAGGAGCGATATCGCCGGCGACACCCTCGGCGCCACCCTCGGCGACAACTCCAGAGATCTTATATTTTCTTGTCCAAATATTGTAATATGTAACCTCCTATTTTATTAGTGGATTTTACCGGCGCGCTCTCCCCGTGGACGTAGGAGTCCATCTCCGAACCACGTAAATTTATTTTGTCGTCTGTGTATGTATTTATGGAATCTCTTCTGGCTGATTATCTTTGTTGATTGTCTTTACTCGGTCGTGTTCGTATGGGGAACCAGTCAGAGTGCGAAGTAGTGGGAGTCGGTAACATCAGGATTCAGATGTTTAACGGAGTGGTTAGGACTCTCACCGACGTTCGGTATGTGCCTGGGTTGAGAAAGAGTTTGCTTTCTCTAGGCACTCTGGAGGCTGTCGGGTATTCTTATACCGGTAGCGGAGGATATCTGGAGGTCAGGAGAGGCGCGCAGATAGTCTTGAGAGGGGAGCGTTCCGGAACGCTCTATAGACTGATTGGAACCACGATTGCCAGAGGAAAGGCGAGGAGAGAGGTCAGACCGTCTCTCGGGCTACAGGACACGGTAGCATATGCTTTCCATGCGATCTCCTTAGATCCTGGTTCCTATGTTAGAGCTTTAGAGGGCAGAGATCGCTCTCAGTGGAAAGTGAGGAAGGACCAGCGGAGGAGCGGGGCAAGACTCGTGGCGTGGGAATACACGCAGAGAAAGGACCGTGGCAAGGGTAAAATCTTCGCAGCCGTAGAGAAGAAGGGCAGAGATTCATCTCAGGAGTGCCCAGACACCGCAAAGGGAGCCATTTGGCTCAAAGGTCACACCAAGGAACTTAGGATCACTCAGGAGAAGGTGGAGTTGCACAGTGAGAATTCGAGTGCGAGTCGTCTTGCAATAGACCCAGTCTATCGTGCAAGAATAAAGCACGTCGGTGTGCGCCACCAGGAGTCGAGGGAGTTCGCTGGAGGTGGAGGCGTGAAGTTGCGGGAGAGATCTACGGAGGAAAACGTTGCAAGCATGCGGGAGAGATCAGTGAGGGGAGTCATGTTCAAGAGCGGTCTTGACTTGGCTCAGACTGGTGCATGTTGATCGTGCCGACCCCAGGGAGAGGGGGTTTGTAGTCGCCGGTAGGGGAGATCCAAGGTGGAGGTGGAGTTATGTTCGTGTGAGGTGTCAAGGTGGAGATTGTTAGATTGTGCCACCTCATTTTCGTCCGGACCGTTAGGATCGCGCCATGTCACCGATCCGTGGGAGTATTTCATTCCTAGTTTAGGATTATCTCTATTTAGGAATATCATTCAGAGGAGAATATTGATTCAATTCCCGGACCGGCTTTAATGGCATTATTTCTGTTTTGGAATGGTTCCTGGACCGCCATTGATAGATTCATTAATGGAAAGCTTTTGTTCCTCTCTCTCTAGATCTCTCTCTATATATTTATATATGTGGCTGTTAGAGTTTACGTGAAATACAAGATTGGCAGCCACTATTCCTGTTACCGAGAGATAGGAGGAGGAGCGGCTGTGGAGGAGGCCGGCGGCGGCGGCGGTGTTGGTTCTAGGCGGCGACTGGCTGCCCAAGTGGCGGCGACTGTCTAGGCGGAAGCGGCGACCGTTCGGCGGCGGCGGAAGGCTGTCCAGGCGGAGGTGATCCAGGAGGAGGCTACGGCGAGGTTGATCCAGGCGTGCGGCGACGGCGGGACTCGGTTCCGGTGGCAAGCAGCGGCGTGTGACGGTTGTCCAGCGGTGACAGCGAGAGGGATCAACCAGGCGAGCGACGGTGGTGACGGCAGGAGCCTCGGCGGAGGCGGCGGTGCAGATCCAGTCCATGAGCGATATCGCCGGCGCCGAACGGTCGCCGCTCTCCCCATGGACGTAGGAGATGGACTCCTATTTTATTAGTGGATTTTACCGGCGCGCTCTCCCCATGGACTCCTATTTTATTAGTGGTTCGGAGATGGACTCCTATTTTATTAGTGGATTTTACCGGCGCGCTCTCCCCGTGGACGTAGGAGTCCATCTCCGAACCACGTAAATTTATTTTGTCGTCTGTGTATGTATTTGTGGAATCTCTTCTGGCTAATTGTTTTGCTGATTGTCTTTGCTCGAATTTAATTCTGTTGCGCTACCGCGGTACTCGGTCGGATTGCATAATAGAAAACGACCGTTTTTTGCCCTTTCATGCTGGCCGTTTCCAACCGATGCTTGCCAAACACCTCTGCGACGATTCAGCCTCACCGGGCTGGAGCCAAAACGGCTTCTCAAACGCAGCCTTAGTTTCTACTGCATTGGTCTCTATAAAATATACAGTTTGCCTGAAAAACAGAGCAACCGTTGCAGAGCATATAGTGGCGAGTTGAGCGAGCATCATTTTTCTTCCTTTTTTTTTCATTTTGCAGGGACTGCTGATCTCCCAATCATGGGCAACTATTGGAAGTGTCCTTATTGCACTAAAATTTATTAAAAATTGGACTGCAAATAGTGAGAATAGAACTGCCTATAACATTGCCCTAGTTCTACAAGCTGTCTACAGTCTCACATGCTCAAGCATGTTGGTAAGACTGCATATGGAATTAAAGTAAGTGATCAATTTCCAATGTTTATAAGATTATAAATATATATAATACTTGTGTTTATAGTTTATAGATTTTTTTATTTTGTTTAAACGTTAATGTAAATATATATTATATTGCGAAATAAGAAAAACAAGCATTAATTAGTTAGATTTTAGAAACAACAGCGCAGTATTGCAATTTGCGCATAGATTAAAAGGTTACTAATTGTAAATAATGAAATAATTATTGTAGGAATATTTCTCGCTTGGTTCGGATTTAGTCGGCTCGTTGTGGTTGTATACTGGGCGGTTGTCAAAAGTGAACATTTATTATAAATTTTCAAAAATATTTCCAAATTACATATAAAATAGGCTAATCACAATTATTCGTGCTTCATATCAAAGATCAAGAAGATAATCACAATTATTCGTGCTTCATATCACAATTATTTTGAGCGACTGTGTGTGATATCAAAGATCAAGAAGATAATCACAATTATTCGTGCTTCATATTCGTGATTAAATTCCACGCCCCTTGATTCTACGTCATACAGTGAGTAATGCAAATATTTTGTTGAAAATGAAAAAAAAAATCAACAAGATTGAATTGCCCGCGTTAGTGCTAACACCCGCGTTACTGCTAATGTCGGGCGTTAGTCTCCGTGCGGTGGCGGACGCACCCCGCGGCTCCTCCTGCACCTCCTTGGCGCGACAGTTGCCACGCTAACGCATGCGCCCGCATTGGCGCTAACGTCGGGCGTTAGCTTCAATGCGACAGCGGACGCACTCCACGACTCCTCCAGCACCTCCTTGGCGCGACAATTGTCGCGCCAAACCTAATGCTCGCCTAAACCCTATAACGTCGGGCGTTATCCCCACATTCACAGCGCCGCGAACGCGGGATCGAACGCCCCGCGTTCGCGGCGCACGCATCAGTTAGCCTTCCTTTCTTGTGAGGCTACAAAATTCACTCATTGCCGACAACGCCGTCAACGAAGTTGTCCGAACTGCACAAGGTGCTTGAACTGTCTGAAGTGCAACGCTGTCATATTCAAAAATTGGCGATCTGTGTGCTCCGGATCAACGGTCGCGATCAGCCCGTCAGGTGGTTATGGCGGTTACGACGGCAAAATTATTGGGCCGCCCCCGACCACAGCGATAAAAGGGACCTTAAGCCCTCATTTGAAAGCACCTTGCCTTTAGCGCCTCAGATAGCTCATTCGAATATCCTTCAGAGTTATTCATTGGCGTTCAAAGAATTCTACGATGATCTTCGGCCCTTCGAAGATCTCCTTCGAAGACGACTTGAAGATCTCAATTGGCTCTTGGAGATCTCTTCATCCTTAGATACCTCTCTCTCTCTCTCGATCTCTTTCTTCTCTGCGCCCCTTGCAACGAGCGGTGGCCCGTGATCACCCTCATGCATCTTACAGCTTGTAACACCAAAAGAGAAACTGAATTTGGTCGGTACCGATCCGGCCCCGTGATTTTTCACTATCTCTGGGTTTTCCACGGAAAAAGTCTTTTTGCTTACTGTCTCACTTTTGTTTAACTGATTGCACGCTCGGCTCACTCTAGAGCTGAGACGGTTCAATTTGACCGGTCTAACAAGAGCCTTGAGCGACCCGCGACAAGTATATTAAATTTTATCAATCAAGAAGTTTTGACTCTTACGCGAAAAATAAAATAAAATTAAAAAAAATTGAATTTTAAATTAGTTAAATAGAGGCTGCAAATATCACAAAAAGATTACAAATATCTATTTAAGAATTGCAAATATCCAAGTACTACAAATAACAATTAAAAAACTGCATATTATATATATATTGTATAACTCGTAATTCGTCGAGATCAGAAAGGCCTAAGGAGACGTCTATTCGCAGACCTAGCTGGGCGAGCAAGGCGCGAGTTGGGCGAGCAAGGGGCGAGCTGGGTGAGCAGAGGGCGAGTTGGGCGAGCAGAGGGCGAGTTGGGCGAGCAGAGGCAAGTATGGGCGAGTATGGCCAGGTAACTACCCCCCCCCCCCCCCCCAAGGATTTATTTATAAATAAACCCTCAGGGGTACAAGAAAGAGGACCTTTTAGACGAGGTTGACCCCCTCAGGCGAGATACTCGCCAGGTCCCTGCCTTCCTTGTACCAAGCTCGGCCATTTTTGGTTTTGGAGGGGAAGACTCCCTTGAGCTTCCGGGTACGTGGTGGGACCTCCCTGCCGCAGCACCTGGGGTCCTGTTTGTTGCTCTTCTAGCTTCTTCGTCGTTGTTAGCCAAGCCTTCTCGTTGGACCATTGGGCGAGTAGTCTCCGGCTGCATTGATCCGAATTTTGGAGCCGGAATTTTCCAGGCATCAACATATATATATACACTAATTGAAAGAGCGGTTGCTCGAAGCATCCGAGTGAACATCAAGTTTGGAATGAACTACCCGTTGCCCCCAGCGGTGTATTTATAGGCGTAACCCTAAATTCCCGATGACCCGTTAACGGACCCGTTAGGGTTCCGTTAAATAATTGATACAGTGCTAAATATACATTAACATTCTCCTCCTATATTGTAGCAATTGTATCACATAACGGGTTAAACAAAACATATAAGTTAGATAACGACAGAATGAGTTTCAGATTAAAAACAACAAGAGTTTTAGATCAAACATCTAAACTCAAACAAGTTCCAAACATGCGAAAGCACAAAGCAGAAGTAAGAACAGTAATCTGAAAACAAAACCCAAACTAATAGCAGAACGGTCTACTCAGACAGTAGATCATCTGCATCCATGTCGAAATCCACTTTCTCTCCTCCAGACTTCAATTGATCTGCATTTAAACATTTGAATGTCATGAGAACAAACTCAATGAATCCATACATATGCATATCAAAAGTAAAGTGATTAGTTCTTACAATTTTGAACATAATACTCTAACTAGGAAGAAAGACTCACAGGTCTGCATCTCTTATCTAATTTACACAAAATTAGAAATTTGGTTTCATAGAACCAAGCTATGTTCCTTCGATTATTAAGATTATTACCAAACGTTTCACAATTGGATTATATCATCAAGTTTGGAATGATACAACAAGCTGTGACCAATATATCATCAAGTTTGGAATGATATAAGTAATGATCTTAATATCAGGACGCATATCAGCAACTTTAGTACTCGCTTTTGGAATGATACCCAATTCAGCCTTTGAAAAGAAGTAGTTGTGTAAGTCATCAAGTTTGGAATGACTAACAACTAAACAATCTCAGGCTTCATCAAGTAACATCTGGAATACTTCAGTGTACTCAGTCTAGATGCGTGAATGTAGGTAGACTCGGTTCTAAAATCTTAAACAAACATAGGTATTACGTCCCACTAAATAGACTTTAATCACATATCCCCCGATGTTTTAGATGTAAGAACCTTGCATAAGCCCTTAGTAAGGACATCTGCTACATTGTCTTTTGATCTCACGTCCAAGAGGGAAATGATCCCTTGACTGGTGAGATAGATCAACCAGGCATGTTTCATCCGTAGTTGCCTTCGCTTACCATTGAACAGGGAATTAATTGCAATGGTTTTTGTGGCTTGATTATCACAAAATATCGAGATAGAGTTCATTTTCAGACTCATCATTGGAATATCCATAACCAAATCTCTGACCCACTCTGCTTCTTCAGCAGCTGAAGCAAGAGCATAGAGTTCGGATTCCATAGAGGATAGTGCTATACACGTTTGCCTCTTAGATTTCCAAGCTACTGCGGCTCCTCCTAGGGTAAACACATAACCACTAGTGGACCTACTATCACCAACGTCTGAGCACCAGGAGGCGTCAGAGTACCCTTCAAGCACAGGAGGGTGTCCACTGTAACATAAAGCATACTGCTCAGTATACTTTAAGTATCTCATTAGCCTTTCCAAGGCATCCCAGTGGTCCTTTCCAGGGTTACTAGTGAATCTACTCAACATGCCAACCGTAAAGGCTATGTCGGGTCTTGTGCAGGTAGTAGCATACATGAGACTGCCAATGAGTTTGGAGTAATCCAACTGTCTAATAGGTGAACCGTCATGAGGTTTCAGTCTATTATTATAGTCGCATAGAGTCTCAATCTTCCTGCGCTTATCATAACCCCACTTCTCTAGTAGAGTTCTGATATAGTGACTCTGGCTGAGGGTGATACCCTTATCTGTAAAGGTCACTTCCATGCCTAGGATGGTCTTCACCACACCTAAGTCAGTCATGCTAAATTTGGACTTCAAGGTAGCCTTAACGTCTTCCACCTCAGACGGATCAGTCCCAGAATAAGCATGTCATCAACATACAAACAGATTATAGCGACGGAGTGAGGACTTGTCTGTATGTATAGACATTTATCTGAAAGGCTGGATTGAAAATTCAGGCCTTTTACGCAAGTGTCAAACTTCTCGTGTCATAGCTTTGGTGCTTCTTCAATCCGTAGAGTGACTTAATCAACTTACAGACCTTGGTGTCGAGACCTTGTACGACAAACCCTTCTGGTTGACGCATGTAGATCTCTTCAGTTAGATCTCCATTTAAAAATGTAGTCTTAACATCCATCTGATGAACGACGAAACGTTCAATAGATGCGATAGCGAGAAGAACCCTGATCGTTGCAATGTGACAAACAGGTGAGTATGTATCAAAGTAGTCAACTCCACTCACTTGAGTGAAGCCTTTGACAACTAGACGTGCTTTGTACTTAGCGATACTCTCATCTGGATTCAGTTTCTTCTTAAGGACCCACTTGCTCCTAATGGTTTTAGCTCCTTTGGGTAGGTCAACTAATGTCCAAGTGTGGTTCTCCATGAGAGAGTGCATCTCATCATCAATGGCTTCTATCCATAACAGGGAATCCCTGGATCGCATCGCTTCCTGATAGGTGGATGGATCAGCTTCAACGTGGTAAGTCACAAAATCTGTACCGAAGCTTTTAGGAACACGTTCCCTATTAGATAGCCTAGTGGACTCTAGGGCACTAGTGTGAACTGGCTCAGTGTCAGGGAGTCGTAGTTCCGTCCCAACGAGGGTATCAGAACTGGTGTCTGGTAGACCTGGAAGAGTCAGGTTCTTATCTCTAAGAAACTTGTCCTCAAAGAACACAGCATCTCTAGACTCAATAACCGTGTTGGTAGAGAGATCTAGAAATCGGTCTGCAGCACTATCCACCACACATCCTATGTACACACAGGTGTTCGTCTTACGTCCTAACTTAGATCTCCTTATGTCAGGTATCCTAACATAAGCGATACAACCCCAGGTTTTGAGGTGATCAAATCTGGGCGGTCTCTTAAACCAAAGCTCATACGGGGTTTGCTTCAATTTAGCATGAGGAACCATATTTAGGATGTGATTCGACGCGAGGGTTGCTTCTCCCCAATAAGCGGCAGGCATACCGGCAGTCAACAACATAGAATTCATCATTTCTGTTAAAGTTCTATTTTTCCGCTCGGCAATACCGTTTGACTAGGGCGAATAAGGGGCAGTGGTTTCAGGTATTATGTCATTGCTGGCAAGAAAATCCCTAAACTCACCCGGGACATACTCGCCTCCTCGATCACTCCTAAGGCGTTTAATTTTCAAATCCAATTGGTTCTCAACCCTATTTTTGAAAATTTGAAACTTTTCAAAAGCTTCATCTTTTGATTTTAAGAGATAAATGTGAGTATATCGAGAGAAGTCGTCGATAAAAGTTATCAGGTACTTCCGACCACCACGTGTGATAAAACTCTTATAGTCACAAATGTCGGAGTGTATCAACTCTAGTAAACGTGTACTCCTAGACACCTGACTGAATGATGTTCTAGTTATCTTAGTTTGAGCACATATCTCACATTTGTCAAATTTGGTTTTTGTGTCTAAGGGGATGTTGTGAGTTCTAGCTAGCAGGAGTAGTTTTCTATAATTGACATGTCCTAGTCTTGCGTGTAAAGTCTTAGGATCTATCAAAGTAGAACTAACCTGATTGATTACTTCGTTTGCTAGACTCAATCGATACATTCCGTTGACTACGTACGCGCAACCAAAATAATGTGAGTTAACCATTAAGGTCACCCTACCACCACTAATGTTAAAAGACATACCCGCGTCGCTTAACAAACTAATCGAGATTAAATTAGCAGCTAATGTAGGAATGTATTTAACATCTTTCAAAATTAAATGCGTACCTGAAGAGAGTAGCAGATCCACGGTCCCGGTCTGGAGTACCTCAGCAGTGGCTCCATTTGCCACTGTAACTGTCTCAGAAGCTGGAGTGGCATCCTTCAGCAGAGCGGAGTTGTTGCTGACGTGGCAGGTCGCCCCCGAATCCAACCACCATTCAGTACTGGCCTGTACGTTCCCCACCTTGGCAACAAAGTGGGAGGGCGCAGTCTGATGGAGCATATGAGCTCTGTTACCAGGCTTTGGTGGGTTAGCATTGGGCTTCTTGGGTTGCCTGCACTCAGAAGCGCAGTGACCCCACTTATTGCAGTTGTAGCACTTGCCTTTGAACTTATTGATCTTCTTGCCGGTGCTACTACTGCGGGTGCACTGGAGGGAGGTCGAGTCCGATCAGATCTAGGCTTCCTCTTCGGGTGTGTGATCATATTAGCAGCAGATTGCTGCTTGCTCACCACCTCCTTCACATGCCTTGTCCGATTCTCATCCTCAATACAGATAAACCGCTTAAGTTCTTTCAGACTGACCTGAGTCTTCTTGCGATACATCTCCGTCTTGAAAGAGTACCACGCTGAGGGGAGCTTGTAGATGATGGCACCAGCAACGAACCCATCTGGCAGAGGGACACTTTCAATACTGAGCTTGGCCACCAAATTTTCCAGGTCTACAATCTGGGGAAAGATTTCTCTGTCCTCAGAGAATGTGAAACCCATGAACTTGTCCACCAGATGCGTCTTGGACATGTTCTCCTCCTCTTTAAACTGATCTTCCAGCGCAGTCCAGATCTCTTTCGCTGTCTTCAACTTCCCAAACGTCTCGGCCAGTGAGTTGGAGAGACAGTTGAGAAGATAATCGCGACAGAAGTCTTCGTCGCTGATCCAATGTGCTTCATCGGGTCCTCCTTGGAAGCCTGCGAAGTCAGTCTGCAGGGTATAAAAGATATTGAGATATTTCAGACCAAACTGCGTATTACGCTTCCAGGCACTGAACTCCGAGTGGGAGAACTTCTCCAGCTTTATCAGCGACACAGGAGAGGAGAGAGAACTGGTCTTCTTAAGAGAGGCCATCTGGAGGTAGCGGCTGAAACACGGAAGAGCGGACCTCCACTAACAAAAGGTGCTAGCGCCTGGCGATAGCGTTGGCGTTAGCTTTGGCGGTAGCGACAGGGATGACTAACGCTCGGCGATACTACTAGCGCAGGCGGTAGCAGCGGCAGTTACGCACACGATCTCCTTGGCGGCAGTGGCGGCGACAAACCCTCCTTCACAGATCGACGGCGACACTGCACTGTACTGCAAACAACGGCGTCTTCCACGGCAGCGGCAGAGACGGCAAGAGACGACGTTGGTAGAAGGATGAAGGCGGCACAGAGGAGACGACCTCTTCTCCAATCGGAAAGAAACACCAGAGCAACGAATGGCGTCTTCCCGCACAGGACCGACGACAGGGTCCTTCCACGCGAAGGGGTTTGGGATCTGCGGCTTCTCCTTCAGCGAACTAGGGCTCGTCGGCGGCGGCGTGTGGACTGGAGACGCGAACGGCAAGGAGCGCACAACGACGATTTGAGGGCGGCGACAACAGAGACAAACGAGCGGCAACACCTTCGTCGATCGGCGTCAGAGACAGTACCGTCGTCGATCGTCATCGTCGTCGAGCGGCAACACCTTCTTCGATCGGCTGCCCCTTCGTCGATCGCTATTCTCCACGTACAGGACCGGCGGCAGTTTCACGCGACAAGAATCGCGACGGACTTATACCCGATAGGTCTTCTTCCTGTCGGCAGCGTCACGCGACAAGACCGGCGGCAAGGAAACAGGAAGGCAAAAACCCTGCGACTGACGTCGATCTCCTTCGACAGCAGCGGGCTGGGTCTCGATGGGGGAAGAAACGCCGAGATTGGGGAAGAAACGGCGGGCAGTTACGGGAGTGAACCGCACGAACAGTGACGAACACGGGAGAGGGGGCGTTCAGTTCACGAACGATCACTTCGAGAATGAAAGAGCGGTTGCTCGAAGCATCCGAGTGAACATCAAGTTTGGAATGAACTACCCGTTGCCCCCAACGGGGTATTTATAGGCGTAACCCTAAATCCCTGACGACCCGTTAACGGACCCGTTAGGATTCCGTTAAATAATTGATACAGTGCTAAATATACCTTAACACTAATACACATATTATATATTAATATATATCTTTAACTACTATATAAAAGAAGTTGACTTTGCTGCAATATTTAAAATTGTCAAATATAGCATCATTCTTTTACTCCAATGACTTAACATATATTATAAAAAAAAATGAAAATTAAAAAAATACAATGATTATTTGTGTAATTACATTATATCCCTATAATAAAAATAATGATGAAAATTCATAAAATTCAAAAGTTTTAGTAGACCTCCTACACCTACTATGGTAGGTAATCATCAGACCTTCAAGATCTATTTTAAAATTATTTTTTTGTTAAAATATAAATGTTTTTGATTTTTTTTTTTATAAAAAATTAATTGAAATTTTTGTGCGGTCATTTTGAGTACTCATATGTATATATTGTGGACGCAAGAACGGCGAAGCCCGCCCGCGCGAAGCCCCGTGCCTAATATATATACATCTTTATGGGTTATCATGTAATGTGCTGCTGCCTGCTGTTAATTAAAACCCTACGGCAGTTAACTGAGTTCGGATATTATATTTAATTGCTAATGAAAGGTCGAGGCTGACGTATTATGTTGTCATGCGGGACGAGAGAGAGAGGTTAGAGAGAGAGAGAGAGAGAGAGAGAGAGGTTTGATTGATGGATGGTTTGCACGGGCGAGTTAAGTTAAGAGAGCTACTCCTGCGCAAAATATATTATTAGAGAAGATAGCAGCAGAAGAAGATCTTTCTTCTGAACTTTGAAGAATATATGGCCTACTTTCTGGAGCTACAACCCATCTGTCTCGGCCCTTCTTTCGATTATAATTTAGAGCGATGTTAAATGCAGGCCGATTTTGGCTACATACAGGCCGCGAATATATGCAGGTCAAAAAATTATTCATGCAGACCAAATTTCATATTTACATACCATATTCAAAAATCAAATTAATATTTATAAAGTAAGTAACACCAAGCAAAATAGCATTCATAAAATAAGTAACTACTCGAAGTATAACCATTGCCGCCATGGCCGCCATCGCCGCCATGGACGGAATCTCCGCCATGGCCGCCATGGCCGCCATGACCAACGACGCCGCCATGGCCAACGCCGCCGCCATGGCCAACGACGCCGTCATCGCCGCCATCGCCGCCATCGCCGCCGTCGTCGTCGTCGCCATTGTCGTAGCAAAAAATACTCATGAATAGCTTTAGACCAGTTGTAATTTAAAAACACATCGGACTCGGACAAACGAGTAAACTCCTTGGGGACACAGTTGCATGGAAGGAAAAAACACATAATACATGAAGTATTAAACTACTTGAATCATTTTTCCTAAAGTTTTAAAAGGAAGAATGATATCTTTTTTTTTTAAACTGTAGCCTGCATATAGCTAAAATCGGCCTGCATTTAACATCGCTCTTTTTGAAAAATTGTGGCCTGCGTATAGCCAAAACTGGCCTGCGTTTAACATCGCTCATAATTTAAGGCGATTGTTATCCGCAGTATAGTTTTTACTATCCGTACTATAGAAATATGTCATGTGCGTGTATTTTTACGAAAAGTGTTCAACCTAAAAATTATAGATCTCATCTAAAAGCCGCGCAAGACGTATTTCTAAAAGTCGCGTCATACCTCTTACAAAAAGAGTGCGGATAATCAAAACTGTAGTGCGGATAACAATCGCCTAATTTAATTGCGGGCACCGGCGCGGGCACCGGCGCACCGCATCCGCCAATGCGTCTATTTAGGCCTAAATCAAAGCCAAGTATGTCTGTCGAATATTTTGAAGTTTTACTTGTGCCACTCCCCTTTCTCATCACCCAAGTTGTTAACGGTGCGCCGTTAACGGTTCTTCTTCTCCAATTCTTCTGAATTCATAAACTAATCTCTATCATAAATAAAAAACCTAGGATAAATCGGGGAAGGAGAAGCATAAATGTATTTAACCCGAAGCAGAAATCGTTTGATCGAGCGGAAGGTCTTCGGCGAAAAAGAGACGGCTCGTCGGCGTCGGCGACAGATCCAGCGGACGACGTCGGCGAAAGGGAAACGGCTTGTCGTCGTCGAAAGGGACGGATCGATCAAGAGTTGAAGGGGAGTCGTCGTCCAAGGGGATCAAGGAGGGGTCGTGGTCGAGCGGCACGAGAAATGGACGAGGAGGAATCACGTATTTAGGGCTTATAAGAGATGCGAACGTGGGGTGAGAGGCGCTGACCAAAACTCGTAAAATAAGCTATTTTATAAAAAAAAAACTCTACTCAATAAGGTAGCGTTTTAGGCAGTTTATTGCCTCCGGTGCGGCAGCCCCAAAACTCTGTTTCCACCAAAAGCTGTGTTTGGTGCAAAAGCAGGTATAAGCTGTTTTTAGGGTAAGCGTCAACCGTTGTTTTTTCCTCCATTTTGACCGCGCCGCAAACGCGGTTTTTTCGATCCTTCCGAATTCGCCCAGATGCGCTCCCGACCCCTCCATCTTCCGCGGCATCCCTTCTTCTTCCTCGGCCTCAACAGATCGTCTGCATCAACAGATCGGTAGCCTCTGTAGTTCGTCGGCGAGTTGTGTTGGTGGAGACTGCTGCATCTGCGATTCTCTATTTCCACTGCACTCGATCCAAATCGCCGGGAAACAGTCGTATATAACTTGCGATTCTATTTCATCTTCGATTCCATTTCCTCTGTGATTCTATTTTGCACTGCGATTCTATTGCTTCTCCAGTTTCCGTCAACATCGTTTGAAGAAAAGTGTGTGAGCTGAATCCAGGGAGAAACGCAGAAATCGGGGGCTCCTCGCTCCTTCATTGATCTTCCAGGGAAAGGGTTATTCTCCATAGCAGTCTACAAGCACATAGACACAGAGGTATAGATTCATTTTTTATGCTATAGATTCATTCGGGTTATTCTCCATATTCTATGATATAGATTCATTTTGCTGGACTCCTATTTGTCTTGTGTGTGTGTGTGTGTTAGGTTGTTTCTGCCGCTAAGAAATTTAGGTTTGCAGGCATAGCCTCAGAGCTTGAGAAAAATTGAACAAAAAACTTTTAAATTAATAACTTGCTTGAAGTCGATGGATCCATGCGTCGAGTGTTTAAAAAAAATTTTTGTAACGTTGGTTTGTAATATCTGAAAAACATTCAAATTTTATTTGGTATGTCGTGTGACATTGGTTTCAAATGTTTAAACTTATTTCAGGTATTGAACGAAAAAATTAAATTAATTATAAAAAATTACCCTAAAACTCTATTTTTGTCAAACAGGTTTACAAAACAGTTTATCAAAAGCTCTGCAAACTCTATTTCATACAAACAGTTTTTTAACAAAACTCTGTTTTCCAGAAACATCACTTTTACTATCACAACTATATATTACATTCATCAGCAACAGCTCATCCAAATTGAACATCACTTTTACATATATTATATATTTATATTATATGTGGACTCCTATTTCAGGTTTGAAATAAGTTCTTAGAGTTTCCAACATTTTTGAAGCAAGTCTTACATAACTTTCCGTTATCCTTTTTAATGAATTTTGCATCATTGGGGACGACGAGACGCTCATGTGGCGTTTGTTGTGTATATTAACTATAATTATTTAAAAAAAATTATTATTTTTTATAAAAAAATGTTAACTTGGCTTTTTGTAAGTGTGCTGTTATTAGCAAATTCTATTTGGCTTCTAGCAAACCATTACTACTAGCAAATCATTAAATTTGAAAATGGCTATTTGAAAACCAATTAGTTACTAGCAAACCCCCAAAAAAATCCCTTTCACAAAATCTTACCCAGAACACTTCTCTACATACAGAAAATCAAAATGATTCAGGTAAATATACAATTTATCTTGCAAATCATGATTTCATTGAGCAAACAAAAGAGCCTGATTTTAGAGGTTTCTCGATGGTCTCTGCAAAGAAATTGGGGGCTTGATTCCGCCTACAAAGCCCCGCTTCTTCTTCCCCAAAAAGAAAAAAGAACTCTGTACAACCCCGATATTCGCCAGGCAAGGGTGGGCGCTTTGAGAGGTCAACATTGTGAAGAAAGTAGTAAGGGGAACAAGCCAGACGAGTCCTCGCGAGAGTCGGGTAGGCGAGACGAGCCCTCGCCGACTGTTCGCAGGAAGGCGAGCGAGATCGGGTCTCCGTGGACGTCGCCAGAAGGGACCCATGCGAGGTCTTAACGACACGCTCGCCAGGGTGGATGTCGCGGAAGAAATCCGCGAGAAGGCAGCGAGAGCTCTCGCGAGTAACTTTCTCGCAAGCCTCTTCCCCGTAGAATGACGGGGAAGAATTACCTTTTTACCCCCGGAGGTCTGCCATTAGCCTCCCCAAACAGCGGAATCTGGCTGTTAGCAGACCAATTTTGGGGTGCGGATAGTAAAATCAGAAGACGGAATCCTGCTATTCGCAGGTCAGTCTAGAAAATCTATAAATAAGATCAAAATGGCACCTTTGGAGAGGACCTCTTTCTTGAGCTTCTCTCTCCTCAGGTTTTCCTTGGTTGGCATTTTCAGAGATCTCCTAGGTGCCCGGGCTTCAGCATTGGCTTGAGAGGGGAAGCGCTCAAAAAATCTTCCGGATGTGTGGTGGGTCCTCCTTGCTGAGTCTAAGGGTCTGTGTCTAGTTCCGAGGCTTCAGTCTGTTCCTTCAAGGGATTAGTAAGTTCCATCTGCCCCCTAACTTGTTGGGGGCCCCGAGCTCCACAGAGACCATTTACTGGTTTCAACAAACTCCTTGTTTTTTTCATGATAGTTCTTGAGAAAGATATAGCCCTTTGGGAAACTAATCAATTTCTTCGTCATCAGGCAGATTTCCTCCCCATCTTAGAAAATGTCATCCAATTTTTCTCTGTGTTCAAAGGCATCAAGAGACTTCCGTTTCCATGCAACTAAAGCTCCGTTTGGGGGGACTTATTTTCACCGGTCAAGCGGTTACGACCGCATGAACCGGACCGTAAATAAGGTCCGGTTCATGCGGTCGTAACCGCTTGACCGGTGAGAATAAGTCCTCCCAAACGAAGCCTAAGTAAGGCCCGAAGAGCATCCATTCCGCGTCGCCGACACCATAGAAGGGAGATTATTGCTGGTTAAGGCATTACAACAAACAGGTGGTGTGCAAGAATTTGGGCGCACTGAGCCATCTCCCCACTAGGATCGTTTATCTATCCCCATCCGCTGCAGCATTCAATATATTATCCATATCAACATCAACGTCGTCACAACAGTTTACCTGATCGAGGTTAGTTTGCGACTTCTCAACTGCAGTATTTTCCAGCAGGAGCCGAAGATTGAATATCGTCGCCCTCCTCCATTGGAGATCCACTATCCTCATTCATCAATGAACCCCCATGGTTTGAACTTCCTCCTCCAAGAGCGGGTTGCGGTCCGCCTTGAACAGATTTGTCCCGCCTGGATGAACTCCCACCTCCATCTGAAGACAATTAAGTCACCATCTACGTCCACCAAACCAGCACCGTCACAGCCTTTCCGCCCACTACCGCTCCTCCCAACGTACATGGGAGCTTCTCGCTCAAGAATGCCAAGAGGGAGAAAACAAGCTATGTTAGTTCGGTTTGCTAGTAGTATTTTTGTAGAAGAGAACAAAAAGGTAAAATTAGCTGAACAGGGTTTTTTTTGGCTTGTTAGAAGCCAATTAGGGTTTGCTAATAACATCACCTTTTTTTTAAGGGCGTTGCTATTAAGACCGCAGTTTTGGCTAGTCGCACCGCATTTTCTCCTAATTTTTCGTGACTTTTTGAAATATGTCTTGTGCATGCATTTGTAGGAAAATTGTCCAACACGAAAGTTGTAGATTTCGACGAGATCTAAAACTTTCGTGTTGAACACTTTTCCTAAAAATGCATGTACAAGACGTATTTCCAAAAGACACAAAACCTGAGCGTATTTCCAAAGTACGCATTGTACATGCATTTTTAAGAAAAGTGTTCAACACGAAAGTTGTAGATCTCGTCGATATCTACAACTTCCGTGTTGGACAATCTTCCTAAAAATGCATGTACAAGACATATTTTCAAAAGACGCGAAAAATAGGAAAAAGTGCGGTGCGACTAGCCAAAACTGCGGTGCTAATAGCAGCGCCCTTTTTTTAAAGATGATTGAATCTTGGTCTGATTTGGGTTGATCAATCATTTTTGTTCAATTTTCACATGGTTGAAAAATGGTGTAGTTATTTGTACTCCTTAAATGGATATTCGTACACAAATATTAAAGTACTTTTATTGAGTTTTCAAGCACTTAAATAGGTATTCATACCCACTCTCTCGTTCATGCAAACCCTAACTCCCGATTCTTGCGACTCACGCACAATACCGCCCCTTGTCCATCTCGTCGGCGAAAAGGCGAGAGGACTTCAAAGTTCAGAGGTATCCACCTTCCAGCAAATTGTTTGACAGAGATTTTAAGTTCAGGGTTTCTGCTCCTGCAAATTGTTGTTTTTGTACTTGAATTTAATAGTTGATGAGTACAACATGTCAATAGGTTCAAAAATTGCAAGACATTCATTTTTTTAGTTAGTTGATATTATATTATAGTTTTAATTTGAAACAGGTTTTCTTGAAGAAAATTTATTATGACAACGAAAGATATGAATTTACGGATGATGAAATGATTAATAATGAATAAATATAAAGTTTATGAGACTGAATGATGTCATTTTTTGTAATATTAATGATAGGGCTTCCTTGAAGGCGCTAACCGCACCTCATTCATGTGTGTGCGGTTATCCAAAGAAACCTCACTAGCCCCATAACCCCTCATCATAAAGTGCAAATAGTAAAATCCTCCAACATGAGGGTGCAAATAGTAAAATCTCACATCATGGGGTGCAAATAGTAAAACTCCCTATCATGGAGTGCAAATAGTAAAATCCCCCATTATAGGGTGCAAATAGTAAAATCCTCCAATATGAGGGTGCAAATAGTAAAATCTCACATCATGGGGTGCAAATAGTAAAACCCCGCATCATGGAATGCAAATAGTAAATCCCCCATTATGGGGTGCAAATAATAAAATCCTTCAACATGTGGGTGTAAATAGTAAAATCCTCCAACATGTGGGTGTAAATAGTAAAATCCTCCAACATGGGGGTGCAAATAGTAAAATCCTTCAATACGGTCTGCGTATAGCAAATAATATGGTTATGGTGTGCGCATAATCATATCCGTCATATGAATACATATCACCGCAAAACTATACAATCTGGTGTGCGCGTAGCTATATTCATGATAAGTGTGCGTATAACACATAAATTGGTTATGGTGTGCGTGTAGCCGCATAACCACCATAACTACCCTAACCACCCATTTAATTACGAAAGTGCCACCCTCAAAAACTATAAATAGAACCCCAAGGCTTCTCTTTTTTGGATCTTCTTCTCCTCCTCCATCTCTGCCCTCTTTTGAGACTTTCTCTCTCTCCGGCCGGGAAAATCCTCCTACGGATTTTCTCTCTCCTCTTTCTTCCTTGCGCGCTCACAAGCGCGCCTCCTCCTTGCGCGCTCACAAGCGCGCCTCCTCCTTGCGCGCTCACAAGCGCGCGCCCTCCTTGGGCGCTCACAAGCGCGCGTCCTCCTTGCGCGCTCACAAGCGCGCGTCCTTCCTTGCGCGCTCACGAGCGCGCGTCCTCATTGTTCGCTCACCAGCGCGCGTCCTCCTTGCGCGCTCACCAGCGCGCGTCCTCCTTGCGCGCTCACCAGCGCGCGTCCTCCTTGCGCGCTCACCAGCGCGCGTCCTCCTTGCGCGCTCACAAGCGCGCCTCCTCCTTGCGCGCTCACCAGCGCGCGTCCTCCTTGCGCGCTCACAAGCGCGCGTCCTCCTTGCGCGCTCACAAGCTCGCCTCCTCCTTGCGCGCTCACAAGCGCGCCTCCTCCTTGCGCGCTCACCAGCGCGCCTCCTCCTTGCGCGCTCACCAGCGCGCCTCCTCCTTGCGCGCTCACCAGCGCGCCTCCTCCTTGCGCGCTCACAAGCGCGCCTCCTCCTTGCGCGCTCACAAGCGCGCCTCCTCCTTGCGCGCTCACCAGCGTGCGTCCTCCTTTCGCGCTCACAAGCGCGCCACCTCCTTGCGCGCTCAGCTCTCAAGACCGCTCCAAGCGCGCCTCCGTGCGCGCCGCTGTCAAGACCGCTCCAAGCGCGCCACCGTGCGCTCCGCTCTCAAGACCGCTCCAAGCGCGCCTCCGTGCGCTCCGCTCTCAAGTCTGCTCCAAGCGCGCCTCCGTGCGCTCCGCTCTCAAGACCGCTCCAAGCGCGCCTCCGTGCGCTCCGCTCTCAAGTCCGCTCCAAGCGCGCCTCCGTGCGCTCCGCTCTCAAGACCGCTCCAAGCGCGCCTCCGCGCGCTCCGCTCTCAAGACCGCTCCAAGCGCGCCTCCCTGCGCTCCGCTCTCAAGACCGCTCCAAGCGCGCCTTCGGCCGCTCCGCTCTCAAGACCGCTCCAAGCGCGCCTCTGCGCGCTCCGCTCTCAAGACCGCTCCAAGCGCGCCTCCGTGCGCTCCGCTCTGAAGACTGCTCCAAGAGCGCCTCTGCGCGCTCCGCTCTCAAGACCGTCCAAGCATAACCCCGCGTACTCAGCAACAAGCACTCCGCGCACTCAAGAACAAACGCTCCAGCCTCCAGCAAGAGCAGCACTCCAAACTCCTCTAGCGCAGCAGGAGACAACCGACAGAGACAAAGACGCACAGAGCACATCGATCCAACCTTCAAGCTGCAATCAAAACCTCTAGAGCGCTTAGAGCGCAGCATCCCCCTCTGCATCAGACAAAAGTCTTAGCTCCAGGAGCGGTGGCTTGTCACCCTCCGAGCATCTCTCTCTCAACAATTGTAATGAGAGGCGACCTCTCGCCCTGAGTTCTTTAAAGTAGTTTTGTACAACAACCAACAAATAGTGGAAGTTTTGGTCGGCACCAGACCCGACCGCGTGGTTTTTCACCCAGTTGACGGGTTTTCCACGTTAAAAAAATTGTCTTGTCAGCTTTCCCTTTTCTGTGACTGTGTGCACGCTCGAAAGCTTCCGGGCTAAGACGGTTCAATTTAGTCTGATCTACCGGAGCCTTGAGTGGACCGCAACAATTAATATATTTTTTTTTGTCATTTTTTGTAATATTAATATATGTTTTTTTAGATAAAAAAATCTAACTGAATGTCAATTTTACATGTCCTTATAGTTCTTTCAATTTCAAATGCATGTTTTATAAAAAAATAAGAGAATGAGAATGAGATGCTCATTTCATGTTTAAACAAGGGGCACAAATGACAAGTTTGAGTACGAATATAATTTTGTAGGTAGGAATATCTATGAGTTACAAATATTTATTTAAAAGGTACAAATAACAACACTCTAAAAAAACGACATTTTTGGCTGAAAAAAAATGTCATTTTTGGTTTTAAAAACTAAGATTTTTGTCATGATTTCATTATTCCGTTCATCCTCGGGTAATATTCTTCCACAAAAAAACGACATTTTAGGCTGAAAAATGTCCCAAAATTTTATGAATGAATTTAATATTGATTAAGCCCATAAATTTTATCTCGCGTCTAACTAATATTAATTTATAAATATATTGTTAGAGGCTTTAGCAGCAGATAATCGATGCTAATTAAAGATTAGTTATTTCAAGTATTTAATATATATACATATTTTTCTTATACGTTTATATCTTTTTTATTTCTTTGTAGATTGTATATATTGTTCAATAAACTATAGAATATTTGTATGGAATATCTTTTGGATTCATTCAAATGCGAATCATCCTGCTCACTTCTTGACGTTATGTGGGTTGGCTGGAGGCGAAGGAATAAATGTTTTAGCACCGGTAACAGCTATAGGGTATGAAGCCCAAATCAATCTCTCTCTCTCTCTCTCTAGACGAGTGACACGTGCGGGGCTCCGTCTTTACAGCCAATCGCGACAGTACTCCGACTGCGACAATGTATGTGGGGTCCGCAGTTCCCCGCGTGACAATATTCCGACCATGATATTGCCCCGATGCAACGGCGCTCCCGCCGCTCGCAAATCCAGAGCGCTATACTCCACCCGTCGTTCATTTTTTCGGTGTGCACAGGGGTTTGCGAGCAGCGGGAAAGCACATTTTTTAGTGTAGGTAAGAGACTTTGTCTATATGAGAGCACATTTTTAAAAATTAAAAATAAAAACTTTTGTAATTAGTAGGAATAAAATAGGAAAGCTGAATGTTTCACTAGAATCTATTCTTTTCTTTTCAATAAAATATAGATATAGAGTGATGATAAATGCAGACCGTTTTGGGAATTTGGGGTTTATGCAGACAACAAATATCAATTAAAATGCTTTTTTGATCTCAAGATAAATGCAGGCCCTCCTCACGCCCTCTTTTTTCATATTTTTTCCAACGAGTCAGCTCCGGTTCCAGACTTCGATCGCTGCTTTTGTCTTCATTGCTCCTTTGAATCCTATAGCATGGCAGGGGGGAGTTGAAGCTCTTCCAGCGAGTACTGATGGTGTTGCGGTGGTTTTCCGAAAGCTCCGACGAGATAATCTTGGAGAATAAGGCCGGATAAGGAGCGTTAGAGGCGGGGCGGCGGTCGAGGGAGTGTGGTGACCGGGCGTGCTCGTGTGCGAGATTGGAGAGAGAACTCATCAGCCTAATCCAGCTTTTAAAATCTTTTAACGGTGGCAAAAAAATTGGCATATATATAATAAATTTGGCCTGCATGAATAGTTTTTTGGCCTGCATACATCCACGACCTGCATAAAATCAAATCAGGCTTGCATATAACATTGCTCTAGATATATACGCGACAAACAAATCATTATCAACATCTTTTTAACGATTAAATGGACACTATTTCCAAATAAACTAGGGTGTTGTTATAAGCAACCCCTTTTTGACTGCTTGCAAATCAATTTCTATGAGTTATTACGCGTCTTTTGAAAATACGTTTTGTACATGCATTTTTAGGAAAAATGTTCAACACGAAAATTGTAGATCTCGTCGAGATCTACAATTTTCGGGTTGAACACTTCCTAAAAATGCACGCACAAGACCCTAAAATCGCCCTGATCGTAACTATAGTGAATTTTTGAAAATAACAAGAAAATACGTCTTGTACATGTATTTTTAGGAAAAGTATTCAACACGAAAGTTGTAGATCTCGATGAGATCTACAATTTTCGTGTTGAACACTTTTCCTAAAAATGCATGTACAAAACATATTTTCAAAAGACGCGTAATAACTCATAGAAATTGGTTTGCTAGCTACTACAAGAAAACAGAGTTTTGGCCAGGGCAAATTGCCGTGGCAAAAAGTCTAAAACCGTGGCTAAAGATTTTTTGTCACGGTCTAGCCATGGAAAAAATTCGTGGCTAAAGGTCGCGTGGAGAAAGGTTTTTAGCCACGGATTGGCCGTGGCAAATACTATTAGCCACAAAATTATTCTGCCGTGACTAATACCTGAACTTTTAGCCACGATTTTAGACCCTGGCAAAAACTCCTTAATACAGCTAAAACAGACTATTTGCCAGGGCCTGTAGCCGTGGCAAATAGTCTTATTATTTGCCACGATTTCAAACCGTGGCTAATAATAAGATAGATATTTAAAAAAAAATTATTTGCCACGGTTTGAAACAGAGAATAATTAACATACAGTAAGCCTTACAAAAATAAAATAAATAACAAAGCATTAGAAACTTAATCTATGGAGGCACAATGAGAGTGATAAACTTCATTCGGGCACAATCAGCTAAGGATAATATAACAGAGAATAAAGTATTAGGAACTTAATTTCTTAAACAAATGCTTGTGCCATTAATCCATTGGATTGAACATCTAAGAATAAAGGATTATTTTATTCATTAATCCATTAGAGTAAACATTTAAGATGAGATTGTTTTATTCATTACCTGCTATGACCTACATAAGATGCAATGTTCACATGACGAGCATATATCCAATTTATCACCTAACCTGGGAAGTTGTGCAAGGAGAATTAAAAGGAATTATTTTTGCAAAAGAAAGAGAAGAAGAAAGTATGAGAGATTTTTTAAGAAACTGGAGATCCAAAATTGTGTTAAAGAGAAGAACAACAACTAAAATAAGCTATATTCAGATTCACAAATCAAATAATTTCCAGATTCACAAGGACCAACAGTTGGTACTTAAAAAGTAAACAACCTGTAAACCAAGGTTTCATCATTGAGCTTATATGCACAAAATGGATAACTGTAAACCAAGGTTTCATCAATGGAAAATTTGGATAGCTAAAAGAAAATTTTCAAACTAATGGCATGCTTCAATTGATAATGCTCTTTCTTTCTTTCTTTCTTTTGCTCAAACACAGTGAAAATGCATCTTAATGGGTCAGTAAGAATTCCAGAATCAAATTACTTGATTTCCATTACAACATCATTAGAATTACACTGGATTTTATATCCTTATACCTTCAAATCCTGACAGCTCTCCTATAGAAATGGCTCCACCTCTCATGTTTGTGCTTTGGTTATCTCCAGGGAGATGTGTTCATCTCTCAAGTGACCAAAGCTTAGAAATGCTACTAAAAAGAAAAGCCACAAGCAGATATCGAAAGTAGGAAACAAGGCTTTAGGGTGCAGGTGAAAGTAAATAACCACAAACAGATTGCAGGAGAACTAGAAATCATGAAAACATCGAGTCGCTTATAGCACTTATAGCAAGAAACTTTTAATAATTAACAAGAAACGAATGAGTGTGAAACACATAATTCCATGAGTGCAAAAAAACTAAGAAATCTAGTCCAGCACTCACTTAAGAAATCTTATCTAAAACAATTACAAGAAATGAATGAAAGAGTGTGTAGCATGAAGATATATGCAAGTTTGTCATAATTTTTTTGGGCTAATACCTTGAGTAAAATTGAATACTCATTTGAATATGACCCTTAGTTCCTCTATCCTATAAACCATGTCCAATTATTCAATCAAGAATGCTATATGTGGACAGATGGCCAACACAGAAGCATCTGAAATTGTACAACAAACAGTCTGATCAATAAGAATTGTAGGAAGAATTTAGCTGCAAGTAATCAACAATGAATCTCTAACAAATAAATTTTGACTGCAGAATTTTTCTTTACGATAATGCTCACTTTCAGGTAGCATCTTTTACTAGGGAAAAACTCTCGGTGAAAAAGTATGAAGTGGCACTGAGAAATGATTACAGATCCATCATACATGAGGGACTGTCGAAGCTTAGAGAGGGGCGATCTGAGCGGGTCATACCTAGGTCGAAGCTCCTTTTCGGAATACCAAAGAAGATGAGGGAAGCATCGATGTTGGGAATCTAAGCGGCGGGGATGCTCTTTTCTTCACGCTTGCCTGGACATCGCGAGCATCCTCACGCTGGAAGAGTCGATAATGGTCAAGGTGTTACTCTAC
Source organism: Dactylorhiza incarnata (assembly GCA_033032865.1). Taxonomy (NCBI): domain Eukaryota; kingdom Viridiplantae; phylum Streptophyta; class Magnoliopsida; order Asparagales; family Orchidaceae; genus Dactylorhiza; species Dactylorhiza incarnata. Next base: position 63,102 of record JAWHQI010000969.1, on the reverse strand, counting down.
AGTGACCACGCCCACAAGCACGCTGCTGGAGGAGAAGACGACGGCCCTGCATCGCTGGTCTCGGGGTCGTTCTTGTGCCCTAATCGCTCTGGAGGAGAAGGCTCTCACTGCTCACCGAAGGGGGGAATAGAAAACAAGCGCCACTTATCGCGTAAATAGTGAGTATTAGCCACGGGTTTTTTCTTGCCGTGGCTATTACCTATGTATTGACCATGATTTTATATTGGTGTGGCTAATGCATAAGTATTAGCCACACTTTTTTTCAGTCATGGCTAAAACCTAATTATTAGCCACGGTTTTGCAATCATGGCTAATACTATTGTTTTAGCCACAGTTTTTGAACCCTGGCCAAAAAAAGTGTAGCTAATACTCATTTTTCTAGTAGTGTAGCAACCAAAAAAGGTTTGCTTATAACAACACCCATAAATTATTGTGTTCGGATCCTGGACCATCCAGAACCGATAAGGAACGCACAACTTTTGCTTGTGAGGCCCAGCTGGCCACATGGCCGCTCGTTATTCGCCACAGGCGATCCAGGCCAGGTGCAATATATTTTCATCTTTCTAATCTTAATTATTTCCCTCTTCTCAGTGTTAATCAGATTTTCTTCTTCATCAAATTTTGCCTTAATTAATCATAATTAATAGATAAACTCTTATTAAAATTAAATTAAAATTTCTTTCGAAATGTGTTTAAATCAATATAACATGAGTTCATAACATTAATTTCTAACTTACACTAGATTAAATATTTATAGTTTTCATTTGTCATATAGATGAAAGATGCAGCGTTTCCGCGAGAAATAGAGCTCAAAATATAAATTTTCTTTTAGGACTCACAGAGAAGAATGCCTCTATTGTTGTGCTCACCATGCACTGCTATTGGTCCCGGATGTCAGCTGACGGTCGTGACCCATACACTAAAACTGTGCATCGCCGCCACACATCTCGCATACGCTCGTGATATATAAATCATTATCCAAAACTTCAGTTTGTGCAATGAAGCTCAGATAAGAAGAGACATTTTATAGGATGGCAGGTCTGTAGAAGAAAAAAATGATCTTACAAGAAGTTGTCTTTAACTACAATATACAAGAAGTTGTCTTTGGTGCAACACTCAAAATTGTAAAATATACTCTCGTTCTTTTACTCTAATGACTTAACATATATTATGAAAAAATAGAAATTCATAAAATATAATAGCTATTTGTGTAATTACACTATATCCCTATAATAAAAATAATGATGAAAATTCATAAAATTCAAAAGCTTTTTAGTAGGCCTCATACACTTACTATGGTAGTGTTGAAACCAGCAACTGGTCTCTTGAGTTCGGACCCACTGGGGGTGCAGCCGATGCTTATTTCTCCCTCACTAGACTCTCTTGACGGTGGATGCTGGAAACGGAATAGACCCAAGGCTGAAGCGAGGAGGTCCCGCCACACACCCGGAAGATCTTAGAGAGCTTCCCCTCCCAAACTAAAGCTCAACCGGGCACCTTGGAGGGCACTGGCTGCCCACCCAAACTAGCCTGGAGGAGAGGATTCTCTCTAAAATCGGATCTCCTCCAAGGTGCCCTTAAGGGTCTATTTATAGTTTTCCTAGGCTGGTCTATAAATAGCCAAAATCCGCCTTTTAATTTTACTAACTGCACCCCAAATTGGTCTGCTGATAGCCTAACTCCGTTGTTCCGAAGGGCTATTTGCAGCCCACCAGGGGTATCATGGTCATTTCCTCCTCAAAGCCTTCTGGGGCGAGTGGTCCGTGAGGGAACCACTCGCCGAGTTCCCGCTTGACAGGGCGAATGCTCGAGCCCCCCTGAGCGAATGGTCCGTGGAGGCACCACTCGCCGGGCTCCCTCTCGCCTGCAGCCTACCCCACTAATCTGAGGATCCTTTCTCCTGTCTCGGTATGGGCGAATGGTCTGGCTGACCCCTGTCCCATCAACTGACCCGAGGGACCCACTCGCCAAATACGGGTTGTACACAATCCCCGCTCTTTGCGAGTGGCTCTTCCACTCGGAAAGAACAGTCCAACCCTTTATTTGGTGAGTGCTTGTTGATTGGGCCCCGCAAGATTCTGTGGGTCCCACCGTTATCCTATATATATATATCCCGTGTCAGGTTTTTTCTGGACCACTTCCACATTTCGGCTCAAGATTTCTTCTCTCCCCTGACCTTTCGCCACTTCTAATGTCTTCTCATAAGCCTTCCGCGAAACCTCTTTCGCAAGAGATGATCGAGCGCCTGGCCGCGGCCCAGGTTGCAACCGCCCCGAAAACTGCCAGATTCTCTCCCTGGCTGACATCTAAGCGAGACCCGAGCGTCCCGTACGTCTCGCGGCGAGCCAAGACGATTCGGCTGAATCGTCAGAAAGGCGAGACCGTGGTCGAATCTCCGGCGCGTACTCCTGTTGACCTCGGGACCCAGGTATGGGAATTCCTCCCGCCTTACCTTTTAGTTCGGACCCTTATTCCAAAATTGTTTTGACCACTCGCAGGGGACCTCGGTGCCAGAGGACGACCACGTGGTCGTCTTGAGTAGTGTCGCGGCGCCACCCCCCGAGTCTGAGGGGCCTCCTCCAGATCTGGACCTGGCTCACCCCCCTCCCCCGGGCGAGACCGTACTTCAGTCTAGTAAGTTTTGGAACCTTTCCGATTTACCTTTGAGACGGCTTGTTTCTGACCCTCAACTTTTCGCAGCCCTCAACCCAGACGTCTCGCTACGGGACATTATTCTTCCACCTTCCCCCACCCAGCGGAACCCTTCTGTTACAGCGAATGAACAGAGGGTCCACCCCGAGCGGGAGCCGGGTCAGCACCTCCGTGCTGAAGATAACGCGAATCCCCCGGCGAATGATCAGGCTCCTCCTCCCCCGCCTTTTCGCCCCGGAAAAGGGAAGGTTTTCCCCCCTTTCGCCGGGTTGCCCGAAGTACACCCCCATACTTCTCGCCCCTCAGGCCACAGGGTACCCGCCCCAGGTCAGGCCTCAATCTTGTCCTTGCCGCATTCGCTAACTTCATCGTACTGATCCTTTTACAATCTCATAGGGTATCGGGAGGTCTCCCCCCCTGAGTCCTACTATGAGGGAGAAGACGGGGTAATCTCGCCCCTTCCCTCCCCAGGTGATCTCGCTGACTTCTTGGGTGACTCATCTGACCACGTGACCCTGAAGGAGCGAATCACGGAGATCTTTGGGAAGCTTATCCACCTCCAGCGAAATGCTGCCGGCCAGGTGGACGAGGAGAAGCTGGAGATCAAGCGCGAGCTGAAGGAACTCCAGAGGGACTACTCGCGGCTTCTCGCGACGGTGGAGCGACTGGGGGGCGAAGGTGGGGAGCTGTCGCCTGAAAGGCACGCGGCGAGAGCCCGGGACCAGCTCCAACTGGCTTCGCACGAGATCACCAACATGATGACATACTATCGTCAGCGAATGCCCCCAGAAGCCGGGTCGCGAAAGCGAGGTCGATGGGTTTGGGTGGAGTACTGACCCAGATGCCATAATCTCTTTCTTTTCCTACCCGCCTCGCCGCGAGTGTCGAACATTAATATTTGTCTGTAATAACTTTGTATATTATGATTCTGAGAATGCTCTATTTATCGCTATTTACTTTCCTCAGCCTATCTGATTGTCGCCGAATGATATGTTTTGCGAATGCTTACCTGACCATTTTTGCTTCTTTCATAACCTGCCTAGGTACTGCCGAATGATATGCTTTGCGAATGCTTACCTGACCATTTTTGCTTCTTTCATAACCTGCCCAGGTACTGCCGAATGATATGCTTTGCGAATGCTTTCCTAACCCTTTCCGCAAAACCGTTGAGCGAATAGTTATAGGTCACTCGCCATTAATGGGCGAGAGAGATTTGGACCGGGTTTCGAGGCGCCGGACTGCCGCGGATTGCTATCCGCACCCCCCGTTGCCTCGAAAGCCCAAACGCCGTTTAATGCCTCTATAAATAGGCCCTTCAACTACCGTAATAAATACACCACCATTCGCTCCCTCTCTTTCCTTGCTTCTAGCATTCGCACCTCCCCCTTCTTTGTTGCTCCTTTCTTTTCCCTCATTCGCGAGATGGGTGTCGATGCCGAAGGAAGGGGCAAGTGTGCCAGCGCATTCGTCAACCACGTATTTGATTCCTGCGACCTCTCCGAAGAGGCATACTTGACGGCAGTCGCTGACTACGTCCCTGGGGGGTTCGAGGGGCGAAAGCCCAGGCCTGAAGAGCGCTTGAACTCCATCTCGCCTTGTGCTCTTGCGATCCCGCTAGAGCACTTCGAGGTGGGCTTTCGCCTCCCCATCTGGCCGGAGTTGCGCCAGACTTTCAGGTACTACGGGGTCGTGCCCGCGCAGCTCAACCCCAACTCCATAGCCATGCTGGTCGGCTACGCGAGCTACTTGCGAGAAGAAGGGATCGAGTTCTCGCTGCCCGTCTTCCGCAAACTCTACACCTTCCGCTGCACCGGCGGCATCTCCTTCTTCTCGGGTCTAAGCCCTCTCAAACATTACGGGCTCCCGAACAAGAATCACGAATGGGTTCGCCGCTTCATCTTCGTCAGCGGGAGCCTAGGTAACACCCTTCTCGCCCCGGTGCAGGAGGAGGAGTCGACCTTCCGCCCCCCGACCCTAGGGGGGCATGAGGCGAAACTCCATCAATACATTCTTCAGTACGGGATGGACCTTGTCTATCTCCGGCGGAACGTCGACACGCTCCCGTTCATTCCACAGGGCGAGGGTAAGATTCCAAGACTTTCGAATTCATCTTGGTCGTGATTCCTACACCATTCGCCTAAACCACTCACAATATCATGCAGGTGTGCGTAATCTTCCCGTTCATCCGCCGCGTCCTCCTGGGTTTTGCCCACCTCTCGCGCAAGCCGCCGCGGATGCGTGCCGGGAGGAACCTTCCTCTTCCAAGCCTAGTGGCCGGAAGCGAAAGTCGGCGAAGGCTTCTTCCCCTCCTCCCTCGAAGTCGCCCTGTCCACCCGCGGCGAAGGGCAAGGGGGTTCTGGGCGAATCCTCTGGGGCGGGTGCTCCACCCTCAACCCTGGGGACCGACGCGCCTGGTGCGAATGCTCCTCCGGACAAATTGGCGCTGCCGCCGCCTCCGTTGCCCCGGGACCATCGTAACTTCGCGAACGGCGAGAGGTACGTGGACCCTTCCGGGGCTCCTTTGCTGAAGTGGGACAGGAACGCGAACAGGGTTTCGCTATCCACTCTCCATCCCTCTTGGGTGGAGACCAACGTCGCTAGCGGCGAGGCCTATGCCCTGGAATATGCCCTTTATGGCCGGGAGGACGCCGAGGTCTTCGATTTGGAGAAGACTCAAGTTCTCGCCCACGAAGCCGCCCGGGCGATGCTGCGCGCTCTCGAGCTCTCGCATATGTCTTCTCGCCGGAGTCTTGAGGTCTCGCGGAACCTGGCCAAGGTCGAGGAGACCAGGGCTCTTCTATCCCAGGAGGTGAGTGACCTCAGGGAAAGACTGAAGACCGCGGAAGCTCTTCTCGCCAACCGCCCGGTTGTAGAGGTACATTTACTTTTACTCCTGCGAATGGTTATCATTGACCGTCCCATATTCCTCTCATCATGATCGTTTTATTTTTCCAGGATGCTACAAGTGCTGGGATGCTCCGAGCGCAGGTGGTCGACCTCGAGGAAAAAGTCCGTCTCGCCAAGGCCGAGGCCCAGCTGCTGCGAGAAGCCGGAACGACAGCACTCGCCCCGGGTGATGGGGGGCACTTTTACCCCCATCACGAGCTGGAGCAACTGCTTCAGGAGAATGCGCAACGCGTCGTCAAGCACTCGTTGCAGGTGCTGCGGCGGGCTGGGTATTTGAAGCCGGAGGCCGAATGCCTCACCACTCGCCAAGTAGTCCCGGAGCTTTACATTCCGATCCCTTTCCCGGAGGACGACGGCGTCGCGCCGCGAGAAGATGCCCCCGACCAGGATGAGAGCGAAGGTTCTTCGGAGGAGTCTGGTGACCCTTGAGGGGGGGCCCTCTGTATTCCCCCCCCCCCCCCCCCCCCCCCTTTTTTTTTGTTGTTTTTACCTTTTCTTTTTCTGATTTAACCATGAATTGGGCGAATGCCCCTAAAAGATATATCTATGGATTACAATTTTTGTGCTATCTCAATTTCTGCGTAATCTCAGTTTGTATGTTATCTCAAACTTTATTATCATTCGCTGCAACGTCTCGCTAGGCTTACCAGGACGTTAGGTCGTAGAGTAACCGTCCCGGCTACCCAGCGAGTGTTCGGAGATGACTTAGGTGTGTTGTCCCTCTTCGACTTCCCGCTACCCGAAACACTCGCGTACCCTCACCATTCGCTCGGACTGGGATTTCGTCCGGGCAGTTTGGAAGAGAGGTAAGATTATCATTCGCTTGGGTGGTCCCTGCGAATGCTCCTGGATCCACCTTAGAGAATGTGGATCCTGCTACCCAGTGGACCCTCCAACCTGCCAGCTGGATGAGAGCCCGGACAGCGGGTCTGCTCGGGGCCATTTTCTCATCACCTTGGACCCTGTCACCGAGTGAGCCTTCGGACCTGCCAGCTAGATGAGGGCCTGGACAGCGGGTCTGCTCGGGGCCATTTTCTGGAACATAGAGCCTGCCACCGAGTGAGCCTTCGGACCTGCCAGCTAGATGAGAGCCTGGACAGCGGGTCTGCTCGGGGCCAACCTCTGGAACATAGAACCTGCCACCGAGTGAGCCTTCGGACCTGCCAGCTAGATGAGAGCCTGGACAGCGGGTCTGCTCGGGGCCAACCTCTGGAACATAGAACCTGCCACCGAGTGAGCCTTCGGACCTGCCAGCTAGATGAGAGCCTGGACAGCGGGTCTGCTCGGGGCCAACCTCTGGAACATAAAACCTGCCACCGAGTGAGCCTTCGGACCTGCCAGCTAGATGAGAGCCTGGACAGCGGGTCTGCTCGGGGCCAACCTCTGGAACATAGAACCTGCCACCGAGTGAGCCTTCGGACCTGCCAGCTAGATGAGAGCCTGGACAGCGGGTCTGCTCGGGGCCAACCTCTGGAACATAGAACCTGCCACCGAGTGAGCCTTCGGACCTGCCAGCTAGATGAGAGCCTGGACAGCGGGTCTGCTCGGGGCCAACCTCTGGAACATAAAACCTGCCACCGAGTGAGCCTTCGGACCTGCCAGCTAGATGAGAGCCTGGACAGCGGGTCTGCTCGGGGCCAACCTCTGGAACATAGAACCTGCCACCGAGTGAGCCTTCGGACCTGCCAGCTAGATGAGAGCCTGGACAGCGGGTCTGCTCGGGGCCAACCTATGGAACATAGAACCTGCCACCGAGTGAGCCTTCGGACCTGCCAGCTACATGAGAGCCTGGACAGCGGGTCTGCTCGGGGCCAACCTCTGGAACATAGAACCTGCCACCGAGTGAGCCTTCGGACCTGCCAGCTAGATGAGAGCCTGGACAGCGGGTCTGCTCGAGGCCAACCTCTGGAACATAGAACCTGCCACCAAGTGAGCCTTCGGACCTGCCAGCTAGATGAGAGCCTGGACAGCGGGTCTGCTCGGGGCCAACCTCTGGAACATAAAACCTGCCACCGAGTGAGCCTTCAGACCTGCCAGCTAGATGAGAGCCTGGACAGCGGGTCTGCTCGGGGCCAACCTCTGGAACATAGAACCTGCCACCGAGTGAGCCTTCGGACCTGCCAGCTAGATGAGAGCCTGGACAGCGGGTCTGCTCGGGGCCAACCTCTGGAACATAGAACCTGCCACCGAGTGAGCCTTCGGACCTGCCAGCTAGATGAGAGCCTGGACAGCGGGTCTGCTCGGGGCCAACCTCTGGAACATAAAACCTGCCACCGAGTGAGCCTTCGGACCTGCCAGCTAGATGAGAGCCTGGACAACGGGTCTGCTCGGGGCCAACCTCTGGAACATAGAACCTGCCACCGAGTGAGCCTTCGGACCTGCCAGCTAGATGAGAGCCTGGACAGCGGGTCTGCTCGGGGCCAACCTCTGGAACATAGAACCTGCCACCGAGTGAGCCTTCGGACCTGCCAGCTAGATGAGAGCCTGGACAGCGGGTCTGCTCGGGGCCAACCTCTGGAACATAGAACCTGCCACCGAGTGAGCCTTCGGACCTGCCAGCTAGATGAGAGCCTGGACAGCGGGTCTGCTCGGGGCCAACCTCTGGAACATAAAACCTGCCACCGAGTGAGCCTTCGGACCTGCCAGCTAGATGAGAGCCTGGACAGCGGGTCTGCTCGGGGCCAACCTCTGGAACATAGAACCTGCCACCGAGTGAGCCTTCGGACCTGCCAGCTAGATGAGAGCCTGGACAGCGGGTCTGCTCGGGGCCAACCTCTGGAACATAAAACCTGCCACCGAGTGAGCCTTCAGACCTGCCAGCTAGATGAGAGCCTGGACAGCGGGTCTGCTCGGGGCCAACCTCTGGAACATAGAACCTGCCACCGAGTGAGCCTTCGGACCTGCCAGCTAGATGAGAGCCTGGACAGCGGGTCTGCTCGGGGCCAACCTCTGGAACATAGAACCTGCCACCGAGTGAGCCTTCGGACCTGCCAGCTTGATGAGAGCCTGGACAGCGGGTCTGCTCGGGGCCAACCTCTGGAACATAAAACCTGCCACCGAGTGAGCCTTCGGACCTGCCAGCTAGATGAGAGCCTGGACAGCGGGTCTGCTCGGGGCCAACCTCTGGAACATAGAACCTGCCACCGAGTGAGCCTTCGGACCTGCCAGCTAGATGAGAGCCTGGACAGCGGGTCTGCTCGGGGCCAACCTCTGGAACATAGAACCTGCCACCGAGTGAGCCTTCGGACCTGCCAGCTAGATGAGAGCCTGGACAGCGGGTCTGCTCGGGGCCAACCTCTGGAACATAGAACCTGCCACCGAGTGAGCCTTCGGACCTGCCAGCTAGATGAGAGCCTGGACAGCAGGTCTGCTCGGGGCCAACCTCTGGAACATAAAACCTGCCACCGAGTGAGCCTTCGGACCTGCCAGCTAGATGAGAGCCTGGACAGCGGGTCTGCTCGGGGCCAACCTCTGGAACATAGAACCTGCCACCGAGTGAGCCTTCGGACCTGCCAGCTAGATGAGAGCCTGGACAGCGGGTCTGCTCGGGGCCAACCTCTTGGACATCCAGGGTCTCCCCTGCGAGCTGCAGCATCATTTTCATTCACATAGTTTAGACAAGATGCTTTTATTCAAAAAACATCATTATTACATTGTACTAAGGATAAAAGCGTTTAAGGTCGTCGCCATTTCATGTGTGGCTGAGGAGCTGGCCCTCCACATTCTGAAGGCGATACCCCCCAGACTTTAGTGCTTCTTCCACGACATAGGGGCCTTCCCAGTTGGGGTTAAGCTTTCCCACCGCGGTGGATCTCCCGGCCGCGTCGACCTTCTTGAGTACCAGATCTCCCTTCTCGAACTGTTTGATCCTGACGTGCCTGTCAAAATACTTAGCCATCCGCCGCTTGACCTCCTCTTGATGGATGGCTGCTCGATCCCGAGCTTCTTCGATGAGGTCGAGGGAGAGCCGCAACTCCTCCTCGTTCTCGGCTCTCCAATCTTCCTCTCCATTTGCGGCGACCGTGACCCGTGGTGTTGTAATTTCGAACTCTATGGGGATGACCGCCTCGCAGCCGTGAGAGAGCTTGAAAGGGGTCTCCCCCGTGGCGGTGTTGGGGGTGGTTCTTAAAGCCCATAGGACCGAGGGGAGCTGTTCCACCCAATTGCCTTTGAGATTTTCCACCTTTTTCTTGAGCAAGTTCACGATGACTTTGTTCGCTGCCTCTACCTGCCCGTTGCTCCTGGGATGGTGGACGGACGCAAACCTAAGGTCTATCCCCAGCTGGCCACAGAAGCTGATGAATTCCTCGCTTGCGAACTGCGGTCCATTATCCGTGACTATGGCCTGCGGAAGCCCATGTCGACAAATGATTTCCCCCCATACGAAGTTGCGGATTACCTGGGAGGTGACCTTAGCCAACGCCTTGACCTCCAGCCACTTTGTGAAGTAGTCAATCATGACTAGGAGAAACCTCCTCTGCCCGCTGGCCTGGGGGAAGGGTCCTACCAGATCCATTCCCCATATGGCGAATGGCCAGGGCGCTGTGATACTCTTCAGCCTCTGAGCTGGCACGAGCTGAAGCGGGGCGAACATTTGACACTTCTGGCATCTCTTTGCGAAGGCTGCCGCGTCTTTACTTAGGGTTGGCCAGAAGTACCCCTGCCTCACTATTCTTGCCTCCAACATCCTGCTCCCCGAGTGGCTGCCGCACTCGCCGGAGTGGACTTCTTCCAAGATCCTTGGGACCTCTTCCTCCGAGATGCATCGGGCCAGGAGGCCCGAGAGGGTCTTCCGATACAAGTCACCCTCATGGAGCACGTAGTAGGCAGACTTATACCGGAAGCGCCTCTGGTCTGGAACTTCTTTCGGAAATTTTCCCGTTGCAAGGAAGGTGACGAAGGGATCCTTCCAGGAGGGCCGCTGTTCTACTTCCATGAGCTCTCCCTCTTCAATCGAAGGACGGAATAGGTCCGTCAGGGTCCCTCCGGCTCGAGGACCAGATTTTGCCAACCGATCTGCCGGGGTGCTCTCCTCTCGAGGGACATGCCGGATGGAGAAAGTTTTGAACGTCCCCACGAGACCTTTGACTTTTGCTAAGTACTTCATGAGCACAGGTTCCCTTGTTTCGAACTCTCCCCTTATCTGAGAAGCTATTATCATGGAGTCAGTGAGGACCTCCACGTCATGGACCCCGAGCTCCCGGGCCAACCGCAGGCCGGCGATTACAGCCTCATACTCCGCCTGGTTATTGGTGATTGGGAAGTGTATCACTAGCGTCTGCTCTATCTTTACTCCGTGGGGACTCTCCAGCACCACCCCTCCTCCGAGAGAATTCTTGCCCGAAGCCCCGTCCACCAGCAGCTTCCACGGAACGTGACGAGGGGCTCTGTCTTCTCTCATCTCGGCCACGAAATCTGTCATGAAATCAGCCACCACCTGCGCCTTCATAGATAATCGAGGGACAAAGGTAATGTTGAATTCACTTAGCTCGATTGACCATTTTGCGAGTCTTCCTGAGTGCTCCACTCCTTCGAAGATCTGGCGAAGAGGATGGTCCGTCACTACTTGGATCGAATGGGCCTGGAAGTATGACCTGAGCTTCCTCGCTGCGATGATCAGGGCAAAGGCCAACTTCTCTAAAATTGGGTACCTGAGCTCCGCTTCCCTCAGGACCCTGCTTACGTAGTAGACTGGCAGCTGCTTCTTGCCTTCCTCCCGAACCAGGACGGAGCTTACGGCCTCCGCCCCGACCCCGAGATAGAGATGTAGACCCTCCCCCTCTTTGGGACTTTGCAGTAGCGGAGCCTTGGTGAGTTGGCTCTTCAAGGCCTGAAAGGCCTCCTCGCATTCTCTCGTCCACTCAAACTTCTGATTGCCTCGTAGCGCTTTGAAGAAGGGGGAGCATTTTTCCCCGGCCCGGGAGAGAAACCTGTTCAGCCCGGCGAGTCTTCCGGTCAAGCGCTGAACTTCCTTGGCGTTCCGTGGTGACCCCAGCTCCATTATAGCCCTAACCTTGTCCGGGTTAGGTTTTACCCCCCAGGGGGTGAGAAGGTGCCCCAGGAACTTCCCTTTGCTGGCCCCGAACACACACTTCAGGGGGTTTAGGCGCATCTTGTACTTGCGTAGGGTGGCGAAGGTCTCCTCGAGGTCCTGGATGTGAGAGCTCACGCACTTGCTCTTTATCATAAGGTCATCCACGTAGACCTCCAGGTTCCTTCCCCTTTGTTTCTTGAATACCCGATCCATCATCTTCTGATAGGTTGCTCCTGCATTTTTCAGCCCGAAGGGCATCATCTTATAGCAGTAGCATCCCTCCCTGGTGATGAACGAGACATCTTTGACGTCTGGTGGGTGCATTCTTATTTGGTGATAACCTGAAAAAGCATCCAAAAAACTCATCACAGAAAAATCGACGGCTGAGTCAACCAGCGCGTCGATCCGAGGCAAGGGATAACAATCCTTAGGACAGGCCTTATTTAACAATGAAAAGTCCACACACATACGCCAGCGGCCATCGACCTTTTTTACCATTACGACATTGGAGACCCAGCCTGGATACTGGATCTCCGTTACAAAACCTGCCTCGAGGAGTTTCATCACCTCCTCGCGGATCGGTCCTTCGAGCTTGTCAGCTATAGCCCTTCTCTTCTGCCGGATGGGGCGGGCTTCTGGATCGAGGTTGAGACGATGGCAAGCCACGTCCGCCTCGATGCCTGGCATGTCCGCTGTGCTCCACGCGAAGATGTCCATGTTCTTTTGGATGTAGTCCAGCATCCTTTTCTGGTCCTCCGGGTCGAGGCCCCCGCTGATCCGCACCTTCTCCACCCTTCCTGCCTGGGTGGTAACCTCCATCTCTATCACCTCTTCTGCCGGCTCGAGCTGGGCTGGTTCGTCCCACTGGCCCTTCGCTTCTCGCCCCTCCTCCTGGGCCTTTTCTCCTGCAGCTCCTTCCGCCTCCATCGGCTCGACCTCCTGCTCCTCACGAGCGACCTCCAACACCTCCTCTCGGGCATCGCCCTCTCCCCCTTCTTCTTCCTTCTCCTCTTCCTCTCCTGGCCCCTCCGGCCTCACCATCTCTTCATCCATCTTTTTGGCATCCGCCATCCATGAGATGGTGTTGACGGCAGTTACGTAGCACTGCCTCGCCACCTTAGCGTCTCCTCGGACGCGGATCTGGACCCCTCCACTATGGAGCTTTAAGCACTAATGGTACGATGAGGGCACGCACCGGAAGGCGCTGATGAGGGGGCGTCCGAAGATAGCATTGTAGCTGCTCGGAGCGTCAACGATGACGAACCGGCAGTTCCTGGGGACCCCTCCCAACGTCACTTGGAGACCTACGCCTCCCTCGACCTCCTTCCGCTCCCCCGAGAAACCAAACAGTGGTCCGTCGGAGGCCTGCACTCTCTTCTTCTCCACCTCCATCGCGTCGAAAGCTTTTTTGAAGATTACATTCACCGAGCTCCCATTGTCCACCAGGATCCGAGAGACCGTGAAGTTTTCTATTGACGTCTGGATCACCAGGGCGTCGCAGAATGGGTCTTCGTAGTCTGGCATATCCTCTGAGGAGAAGGTGAGCTTCTCGGAGGGGGGTGGGGTCTGGGAAGTCGACGCGACGTCCCTTCGGAACATGGCCTGGAAGCTCCTCTTGCGAGAGGCCTCTATCCCAACCCCACCGTGAATCACCCCGATTCCCCCCTGGTTCCTGTATCTGCCCTATCCTCACACCGGTCCTCTTCTGCCTCTGGAAGCACTTCCTCAATTCTGGCATGCGGCCGCCGTGGCCGTCCTCTTTCCCTCATTTCCAAGAACTCTGGGCAGGTGGCGATCGCGTGACCTTCTTCCTGATGAAAGTCACAGTAAGGCAACGCCACCCTGTCCTCTCTTCCAGCTCTTCCTCTTCCTCCTCTCGCTCCTCTACCTCTTCTCCCTCGGCCTACCGCCATGGCTTGCTCCCTCGGGGGGTGAGGGGGTCTGAGACCCTGCCTCCACCCCTGATTCACTCCTCCTGCCTCCCTTCCTTGGTACCTTTCATCCTGACCTCGCGCTGGTCCTTCCTGGTTCCTCCAGCCCAACCTGTTGTTGGGTTCTTGGTTCCTCCAAACCCGAGGTGGTCTTTCGAACCCCTGGCTCCTGGGCTCCTCTCGCCTTCTTCCTTCTGGCTGCCTCGCCTCGGGCTCGCTCATCTTCGCCAACCTTTTATAGAATTCGGGGTTGGCCGCCTCCCCTTCAATCTCCTCCGCGGCTCTCTCCATCAACTCCTCGAAGGATACAGGAGGTCTTCTCTTCAGGTCCATCTTGAAGAACCCCTCTCGCAGCCCTACGATGAATGCCATCTGGAGGGCGAATCCTGGCACCTCCTGCACTAGGTGTATCTCCTCCTGGAACCTGTCCACGTACTTAGCCAAGGATTCCCCCTCCCTCTGCCGGATCTTGAAGAGAGCCTCCGCATCCTTCTTCCTCTTCTTTGACGTCGAGAAACGTAGTCGGAAGCTTCGGCGCAGATCATCGAACGCATAGATGGAACCTGTGGGAAGTTGGTGGAACCAGTCCCTTGCTTTCTCCTTCAGGGTGGTCGCGAAGAGTCGGCATTGGAAAGAATCTGACATGGGAAGGATTGAAGTCATGTCCTCGAACCACTGCAGGTGCACAACTGGGTCCTCCTTGCCGGTGTAGTAGGACATCTCCGGCCCACGAAACCCTTCTGGCACTGGGGCCGAGAGGATCATCTCGCAAAAGGGGCTCCCTTCCCCTGCTCGGCGAGTGGTCCTCTCGCGCGGGACCAACTCACGCACCTCAGCACTCGCCGGAATGCTGAACAACTGCCGTCCGGAGAGGTCTCGCACACTGCCTTCTGCTGGCACCTCCTTTCCCGGTCGCTGCCCCAGGGCGTTCTCGCCAATCTGCAAAGGCGGGACCACTGGAACCACCGGGGTCTCGCACTCGGTTCTCGAGGCGAGAACCGTCTGCAGGACCTCTCGCTTGAACTTCTCAAACATCTCCAGCCACTCGCCTGCCGCGGGTGGCTGCGAGTGACCTGAGTCAGAACCATTTCCTCCATCTCCTGTCATCGAAACCAGCTTGGGATTTTCTTTCACCGGCTACGGTCCACGCTCACCGCACCAAAAATGTTGAAACCAGCAACTGGTCTCTTGAGTTCGGACCCACTGGGGGTGCAGCCGATGCTTATTTCTCCCTCACTAGACTCTCTTGACGGTGGATGCTGGAAACGGAATAGACCCAAGGCTGAAGCGAGGAGGTCCCGCCACACACCCGGAAGATCTTAGAGAGCTTCCCCTCCCAAACCAAAGCTCAACCGGGCACCTTGGAGGGCACTGGCTGCCCACCCAAACTAGCCTGGAGGAGAGGATTCTCTCTAAAATCGGATCTCCTCCAAGGTGCCCTTAAGGGTCTATTTATAGTTTTCCTAGGCTGGTCTGTAAATAGCCAAAATCCGCCTTTTAATTTTACTAACTGCACCCCAAATTGGTCTGCTGATAGCCTAACTCCGTTGTTCCGAAGGGCTATTTGCAGCCCACCAGGGGTATCATGGTCATTTCCTCCTCAAAGCCTTCTGGGGCGAGTGGTCTGTGAGGGAACCACTCGCCGAGTTCCCGCTTGACAGGGCGAATGCTCGAGCCCCCCTGAGCGAATGGTCCGTGGAGGCACCACTCGCCGGGCTCCCTCTCGCCTGCAGCCTACCCCACTAATCTGAGGATCCTTTCTCCTGTCTCGGTATGGGCGAATGGTCTGGCTGACCCCTGTCCCATCAACTGACCCGAGGGACCCACTCGCCAAATACGGATTGTACAGGTAGGTAATCATTAGATCTTTTAGAACTACTTTAAAATGAGTTTTTTTAAAATATAATATTTTCGAAAAAAAAACAATTCTAAAATATTAATTAAAATTTTTTTGCGGTCATTTTGAGTACTCATATGTATATGTTGTGGGCGCAACCGGCTTGATGCGGGCGCAACCCGGAGCGTCACGAGCGTAGCTCGCCCGGGGCGGGCGAAGCCCACCATCGCAGGCTGGGTAGTATCGTGTTTGGCTGGGTACCATCGCGGGCTGGGTACTATCATTAAACGAATCTCGAACAATATAATGTGTGGTTCAAATATGAAGGAACATAAAGTTGGCAAGTTAGTAACATCACGTTGGCGGTTTGATATGGTCTGAAACTGTCATCATATAGCATTAAGCGCGAATAAAGAGCGACTTTTGACAAACTTGTAGGATAAAAGTGATGTAAACTTGAACTCAGCCTTAAAATCATTAATTGCAGGTTTCTGAGCTACAAGAAATTGATCTCCCTCTGAAATCTCTTCATACAATCCCACAAACGTCAACAATAGGCTCTCACAGTCCACCAATGAAGGTATCCTTCAAAATTCTCTCGGTTAAAAAAAAAGGCTTAATTAACACTCCACCTATAAAATGTCGTATAATATGGGTCTGATCTGTTATGAAAATCAGATGTCCGAGTACAGATATGAGATCTCATGTTCAAATAAATTTCTAACGATCAAGACGAGGTTACGGGAAAAATAATAACGGATAAGATATAAAGAGCAAGCACCACAAAAGATGAACACCAAGATTTAAGTGGTTCCCTGAAATTTGGGTACGTCCACTGTGTAGGCAGAGATCAATATTATAATTCTCAAAATTCTCAAATATGCAATACGGCTAAATATGAAGGAGAAGAATAGACCGAAAATTTAGATGACGGTCTGAATCTTCCAAGGTCCGGCCGTACGCGATGCGACGAGAATCAAATCGGCAGCGGGAGAGGTATGGGTCCGATCTCACAGAGTCAATCACCACTCGACTGTTTGGTGTCTCGATCCGTTTAGGGCAAAAACACAAGTGAAGGATCACAGAACCCGGACTAATCATTAAAATCTATGGCTTAATCAATGGATTTTAATATATTATTTAGGCTCTGTTTGGCGCGACGTTCTTGCTCCGGTGAATTTGGACAAAAATGTCACTGTCATAGAATGCATGTTTGGCATGACAATGACTATGACCATCACCAAAAAAGTGAATGAAAATTCTTAGGCGAAATCATGCGTTCACGAACGATAGTTCATAACCATCACGGTCACGACCGCCACCGCCGTGCCAAACGGAGGTTTAGTCACGTGCATTGCATTCTAATTTCATAATCTGAACTCCTAAAGTTTGACTGCACCGCAACTTAGCTTGCCAGCTTCTGAAATTTATTTGCTGTGCAATTTCTTTTTTCGTTGAAGAAACAAAATTGCACCGCACTTTGAATCATTTGGCGCGGTTCAAAATCAGCGCGGTACGATGCAGTTTTGTGATTTTGTACGGTTAAGTTTCTAATTTTTCGCCTTATCAGGGGGAAAAATTTTTAGGCACGTCTAGCGTACATGAACAGTTCCGTGCGAGCGATGAAATCAGGGTCATCGAAATACACATCAAGATGAGTACGCACGCGATTTGATGCATCTAAAAATATCGATGGCAATGGTACGCGCACCGCACTGTTCATATGCACGTACGAAAAAAAATTCATGTCAGAGGACACTACGCTCTAAGCCACTACCTTAATGCACACGCATGTATAGATAGATATCTTCACACACACTACTATTATGGTTATACGAGTGATAGACACTGGGCTACGCCCCTACTGCCAAGCGCGACAGTACCCGGCCGGCGACGGCGGTCTTTGCCCGCCCCCGACCAAGCGCGATAGTACCCGGCCCGCGACGGTAGGTTTCTCCCGCCCCCGGCGGGCTACGCCTATAACGCTCCGGGCTGCACCCGCATCAAACCGGTTGCGCTCACGACATATACATATGAGTACTCAAAATGACCGCAAAAAAAATTTAATTAATATTTTATAATTATTATTTTTTCAAAAATATTTATATTTTAACAAAAAAATATTTTAAAATATGATTAGGAGCTCTAAGAATTACTAACCATAGTAGATGTAAGAGGTCTACTAATTTTTTTTTGAATTTTATGAATATCTATCATTATTTTTATTATAGAGATTACTATTATATTTTATGTTCCATTTTTTCATAATACATGTTAAAGTTATTGGAGTAGAAAAATAAGATTATATTTAAAAATTTTGAATGCCGCACCAAAATCAACTTTTTCTATACAGATAAATCAGAATAAATTATTATTTTTTAAACTAAAACATAAAATAAAAAATTATATTTGTATCTACGTATGAGTATGAATGTAGTCATGCGGGTACGTGTGTGTAGAGAGAGAGAGAGAGAGAGAGAGGTTCAATTTTTGCACGTGGTTCAGCTGGGGGCCCATGATGAAAGAAGATAATTTTAAACGAAAGCCCATAGCAGGCATTCGTTTATATAGTAGCCGTTTAAGGAGGTCACCATCTCTATTGGTCCACGTGTCGCAAAATTATTGGGACCACAACGAATTAGAAAGATTGCTAATAATAATTAAGCCCGCTATCAACGACGTGGCTCACAATTCATGACTTTATTGGGCCCACCCGGAAATAACCGGACCAGTCAGCTGCTATCAAATAAGATCGAATTTTAGGCACACGCGTAGAGAGAGAGAGAGGATCGTCGGTATATTTTTTTCTTCTCAGATTAAAGTTGCAGTTTTGAATGATTTGTATTTTTAGTATAAATTACAGTTATAATTTAGTTCAATTTTTTTTTATAGGTATATATTCATTCCAAATTATATACATATTAATACATGACTATTTAAAATGACTGTAAATATACATGAATCAATATTTCGTGATTTTTTTTAAATAAATAAAAATTATAACGTGTAATTTAAATTCCCGCACCATCATATGTACGCTCCCTGTACCTAAAAGCTTCGTTTTGGCACTGCGGTTGCGGGGGTCACATGGTAGTTAAAAACCGTTGTTGTTGAACGCCAGACCCCATCTAAGGAACTTCATGCACTTTTATGTTCAAAATGCTTTTATGTACAATTTTGAAAGCGTTTATATTCACTGGAGCAAAAACTTCGTGCCAAACAGAGCCTAAGACGCATTTTTTTGTTAACTGCCGGTCCAAAAAAAGTAGTAATTTTTTTTAAAAATTAACCACATGACAAGATTTGTGATTTGTTAAACAAAATTCTGCAAGGGAAATTTTATTCACAATCAAAATTGATTTTGTTTGATTTTGTTAATGTCAAACTAAAGACTTCGTTTGGCGCGGCTTATTTGCTCCGGTGAGTTGTGTCAAAAAACGCCATTATCATAGATTGTATGTTTGGCAAGGCAGGTTATGACCGCTGCCAAGAAAATAAACTAGTTTTGAGCATAAAATACATGATTTTTTTTAGATGAGGTCGGCAACCACGTTCACGACTGCCACCGCCGCGCCAAAGGAAGCCTAAAATGAAGAAAAAACAATGCATATTTTATTAAGAGTGTTGTTAAGTGCAAATATATTGTAGCTATGTGCAAACCGCCCAACAAATACACAATAATAAATCTGATTAAAATAATTAAAAAGTTTTTATGGCTAGGTGCAAACCAAATGGCTCCCGATTCCGCCCCTCTTGAAAATCGCCAGCCCCGCTAAACCTCGACCGCCTCCTCCCTCCATGTCTCCGCATAGCAGGCATCTCCGGTGGAAGAAGGCCCCTCGGCGGCCGACAAATCCTCCAATAGCATCCCCGACGGAGACCGGCGAGTCCTGAAGCATCGAAAGCGTCCGCCCGGCAGTAGGAGGCGGGAGTGTGTCGTTGCTTGCCCGCCGGAACGCAGAAAAGTGCGAGCTCTGGAGCGACGAAGTAGAAGATGGACCGATCTGGTTGTCACTGGAGATCGTTCGCGACTTTTGCCGATTCCGCTTCCCACATGCTTTTGTTTCACTATTAATGTTGAGTCCTTCTTCCCACATTTCCGTCGAGGTATGACCGAGTTGATCTCTTCTTTTTTTCCCTTTAATATAGTAATTAGTATAATATTAAATATTGAAGTGGTATTTATTTAGTTTTAATTTTTATTTTGGTTTGCACATAACAAATTGGATTACCCCTAAAATTTTTCGGTCTGCACATAACCGTGATTTGCACATAACCGTGATTTGCACGTAGTCCAAATAGATTTGCACATAAAATTACTCTTTATTAAACATAAATTTTTCTAAAATATCCCAACAAAACTATCAAAATATATTTTATCCGTACAATATTCAAATATAACTAATATATTTGCCCTAATAAGTAAATCTCACAGTCATTTCAGCAACAAAACTTATAAGCCATGGTAATAACATAAGAAATTGATTTAGGGTGCTGTTATAAGCAAACCCTTTTTGATTAATATCAAACCAATTTTTATGAGTTATTACGCGTCTTTTGAAAATACGCTTTGTACATGCATTTTTAGGAAAAGTGTTCAACACTAAAATTGTAGATCTCGTCGAGATCTACAATTTTCGTGTTGAACACTTTTCCTAAAAATGCACGCACAAGACCCTAAAATCGTCCTGATCGTAACTACAGTGAATTTTTGAAAATAACAAGAAAATACGCCTTGTACATGCATTTTTAGGAAAAGTGTTCAACACGAAAGTTGTAGATCTCGACGAGATCTACAGATTTCGTGTTGAACACTTTTTCTAAAAATGCATGTACAAGACGTATTTTCAAAATGCGCGTAATAACTCATAGAAATTGGTTTGCTATCAACCAAAAAAGGTTTGCTTATAACAGCACCCTTGATTTATTCAGAAAAGAGTGGTAAGAAAATTCTAATTAATCATATAAAGTCTTAATATAGAGATCATTAGCCTGCATTGTAATCCTCAGACCGATAAATGTCGTAGTAGTCGCGCTTGTTTTCGGAATTGTAATCGACGACATGTATAGAAATGCCCATGTTTTTGCAATATGTTTGTGAAACATTGTCCCATGCGAGAATATTGGTCGAAGTTGATAGTACTCACATACAGAGGAGTAGTTGAATGAAGCGATCTTCATCGGTGAATCAAATATAAGCAATTTTTGACGTTGTCCGTGACGTACATTGAATGAAGAGCGGAAGAAATGTCAAACATCGATCACTCGGAAGCTCAAGTAATACAATATGCATGCAATTGTTATGCACAGAGCATAAATGTAAAATGTCTATCCGCAGACCATTTTTTTCCTCATTTTATTTGAGTTTACGAATTGTTACGCATAGACCAACTTTAAATTTGAGCAGTTTGTATCTTTGTTCTCCTGATCCGGCTCGACAACGAAGGAACATCTCCGAGGGTCTTTTTAGCACTTCAATGTGTACACGGATCGTGGTTCATAAAATAAATGCGCGGATAGAGACCGAGTTGAGGAAGAAAGACGATTTCTTCGTTGTTCACGCGATTTCGATTTGTTTGGGACGATTTAGATAACTAGGGTTTGTTTGGGAAGATTTAGATAGCTAGGGTTACTCTCTCCCTTTGGTAAGGAAGGCAAAGAGAACGATCAAATTTTTTTTCTTCACTAATCTGCGGATAACAAAAATATCTGCGAATAGACAAACACAATTTTCGAATAACAACCGCCATACAATATTGTAGCAAAATGTGATCGCAAGCCTCACATCGGCTTAGCCAATAGCTTGCGACCCCTAGTGTCCATCTTCAAGTACATATAGCACCTCCATAATATATTACGATAGAAAACTTGGTAATTGCTCGTGTAACTTACGAGAGACGAGTTTGCGGAATGGAGAGGGATGCTAGGAATAATCCATGCCATTAGCGAGTGTCTGACGACTAGGGGGTTTCGCGGCAAGAGTGGCGGGTGTCACTGGGGGAGGCGGAAGGCGATGAGGGCGACGGCTGGCGTCAAGGCGGGAGAGTGACGATCGAAATGAGGCTAAGCATTGGATGTGGTAAAGTTCTACATATTTTATTTATTATAAATAAGTGTCATAAGATGATCTTACTTTATATCACATTTGTAAATTACTATCTTCACATCCATCACAGCTGGACTTGTGCTGATAGTACAAATTACATGTTTTTAAAGCTTGAAGTATTGACTTCTATGGATGAAGAAGGGCAAGTAGACCATTTTTTTCTTCCTCATATTTTTTAATGCATCCACAGACAAGGACTTATTTGGAGTTCTTGGTATCATTTTGACCTTTCAATAGCTTCTATTTGTGCTTTAGGGTTGGTTTATTTGCACGGGTGGATTTAGAGGAGTGCCAAAGGGACACTGACACCCTTTATTTTTGCGATTTATTATGAGCAGATCAAATTTTGGCTATTCGCAAATCAAAGTTGGTTATTTGCAGATCAAAATTGACTATTCGCTGACCAAACTTTGCTATGTGCACCCCAAAATTAATTTGGAACATTTTATGTATTATTGTATTTAAAAAAATATGTACGGTCATTTCTAATTTTCTGGATCCGCCACTATTTTTTTGTATGTTTTGATGTTAGAATATACATCATATATTACAGTGACTCGAGATACGGTCAAATAAGATAACATTTATTTCACATTTTCTTTGGATAGATTTGGATTCTTGCATTGACTTATCGACCGTATTTAAGCAAGAAATGAACTCTCCTTATACATGTATTTTGGGGATAACAATTGTTGACCGAGTTTAATTAGGTCAATTTGGGGGGGCATATATCCACAATTATTAGATTATTTGTTCGGATCCGGATTTGGATCCATTAAGGGCAAAATATTAGGGCTCTATGACCTAACCGGCTTTAGCGTAAAACACCATGATCACGACCCCCGTTCACGAGGAACGGAAACAACTGGGAGGAGCGCGCTTGTGCATCCGGATCTCGGGAAGGAAAGGAGGAGCACTGCCTCCCACCGACGTCCCTCTGTCATCGTCGTTTGTCGTCCATTGGGGGAGTGATGCCGCCTCTCTTGCGAGTGGAGGGGTTGCGGATTGTTTCTCCGGAAGGGAAGGAGGTGTCGTCGTGGAGGAGGAAGAAGAGCCGACCAGCTCTCGGTGGTGTTGTCGGTGGTGGAGTGCTGTCGTCGAAAGGAGAAGGCCGTGATCAACCTTGCCGACAAGTCGTGCATTCAGAGAACACGAGAGTAGGAGGAATCGTTCGTGGTGGTGGTTGGACGTTGTGGATCAATATCGAAGGTTCCCGAGTGAACCTTGTGCATCCGCTACGCGGATTGCAGATTAAATTGCTCATTCTCCAACGTATCATGCTAGGTCGGCGCATCCGCGATTTTTTTATCCAAGAGACGTTTCTTCTATTATTTTATGTAGTTTATGCATTTACATTAATATATAAATTGCGTGATTGTGTCTCCTGGGATTGCGGATTGTTTTCTTTTATATATTGGTTGCGCGATCTTTTGTGTTCTTGTGTTGCGACTGTCATGGGGAATTGTCTGCATTCCCATCAACGTGTTAACTTGTGTTGGGTTGGAGCCGACCTAAGTTTAAGTCGATTGATATTTGGAGATAAGCTTGGAGTCGAGCGAAATTATTTGTATACTATTGACAATAATTGTGACGCTGACAAGTATTCATAAATAAATTATTTTATGCTAACTATCATGCACGTAAAAAGTACGACGTTGTTGAAACCCGGATACCGATTCAACTATGTTCGAGATTTGGGGAGTAGCTTGAGTTACTTCTCTCTTCGTCAAATCCCTAGGTTTAAGTATTTCGAGCTGAGAACTGACCCTCACAGTACGGTGGATAATTTCCTAAGAACAGATCCACTGGCTACAGCGAGGAGGACCCGCCACTAACCCAGAAATCTTACTTGACTTCCCCTCCAAAAACCAAAGACTGAGCCTGTGTCTCAGATAGCATGAACGTGAAAGAAGGAAAACTCAGGCTCTCTTATGGGGTGGGGGTGGGTGGGGGGGGGGGGGGGGGGGGGGGGGGGGGGGGGGGGATCCGTGTTGATCTGAGAAATAATGAGTCCTATTTATAGGCAAATTTTTCTAAGGGCAAAATAATCCTAACGGCCTGCGGATAACTTCCTCCGCCTTAACCAAATTACTATATGCAGACCCAAGTGGTCTGCGAACAGTTTCTCACTCCTTTAAGTAAATACTAATCGCACCCCCGTTGGTCTGCGAATAGTGAGAGAGGGCTGATGAGTCGGGTTGATCCGAACTCGCCTCGCTCCCTCCTTGAGCGAGTGCGGTTGAGGCGACCAGGATCATGTCCTACTCACCGGGGGAGAGTTCCCCTAAGGTGAATTCGCCTGAGGCCAGGTCAGACTCGCCTTGCCATGGGAGAGAAGGAGTTTCATCTCGTCGTCGGGACTAGCTGTTCACATCGTCTAGACGAATCACACTCATAACGTCGAGAAGAGAAATCATGTCATCGAGAAGGGTAAGGGGGCATACTCGCCTCACCTTGCCATGGGCGAGTTAGGTCGATATCGGGCCTACTCGCCAAATAAGGGTTGTACACAATCCCCTCCCTTTGCGAGCTCGTCAGAGGTCGGAAAGAAGAGTCCAACCCTATTTGGCGAGACTAAGTGCTTGCTGGGTCTTCTTCTATAAATAGAGTAGGGGTGGCGCCTTCGATATTTCATGCTGAGAAATGGCTTCGGGAGGGCGCTCTTTTGTGGCCGCCAGTCGGGTGCTTACTGACGAGGAGCCCGAAACGACCTCCGTTCTCAACCTCATCGGCGAATTCCTGACCCCCCTGCCTTCCTGGTTTCGCGAGGAAAAAGAAGCATAAGAGAAAGAGGATGATCAACCCTGCCCCTCTCGAGAAGTCCTCTACTGATCCCGAGTCCACCGCGAGATGCGGGTCTCCACCTAAGAGGGTCGCCGCCTCGCCCATTAACGAAAAGCTCAACACTGACTTGCCTTTCCGACAAGGTGAGGGTGAGATCGAGGCCACGATCGGAGGGGTCAGGGATGGGGGACAGCCTCCTGATGACACTGGTGCTCCGTTACCCCCTCCTATTCGTCCCGTCGTTGTGCCAGGTAAGGGTACTACCTCTTCGCCTGCCTAAATTGGGCTAGACATAACTCCTTGCTTTCTGCAGTGCCCTCTAGCCATCCGCTGTCGCATGAACAACTCGTCGAGGCTCCGTCGAGGGGCCAAGGCACAACGTCTTCCTCGGTCCCAGGGCGAGTAGGTTCGATTATGGCCCCCCTCTCTCAGACATCTCAGCAACTGTCCGGGGTCGGTCAGCCTTTTCGCCCTACTTCTGGAGGAAAGTCATTGGTGATGGGTCCCATGCCTGGGAGGATGGGCGTGGTTCTCCGCCTACCCGCCTCCACCGTAGGACTTCAGGCGGATCCGTCTCGGCTTAAAGATGAAGGTATCGCTCCTGCAGGTTCTCGCCCCGCTTATCTCATTAACCCTCTTTATTTCTGCCATTTTCCCTCACCGTCGGACTTATCTCTTCCAGATAGCCACGCATCAACCCCCTCAAATAACTCGTCATCCACGAACTCGCTCCTGGGATCGCCGCCGACTTTTGCATCCATGCCCTTGAGGGATCTCCTCACAAATTCGTCCGGCTTTAACGAGTGGTCATGGGCTTGCCTCATCGCTGTCCTCCAAGAACACGACTCCATGATGGCCATGCCGCCCGTCGAGGTGAATCAGCGGTTGGTTGATCTCGGAGATCGCCTCGTCGAAGCAGAGGATTTTCAACAGCAATAGCAGGGCGAGGAAGGCATGTACGCTCGGGTAGCCGATCTAAAGGCGAGACTATACGAAATGGAGACTCGCCAACAAGCCACTGAGGACGATCTCCATAGGTTCGCGCAAGTGGCATGTTGAAACCGGCAACCGGTCTCCTGAGTTCGGACCCACTGGGGGTGTAGCCGGCGCTTACTTCTCTCTCACTAAACTCTCTGACTGGTGGATGAGAAAAATGGAATAGACCCAAGGCTGCAGCGAGGAGGTCCCGCCACACACCCGGAAGATCTTAGAGAGCTTCCCCTCCCAAATCAAAGCTCAGCCGGGCACCTTGGAGGGCACTAGCAGCCAACCAAGACTAGCCTAGAGGAGAGGACTCTCCAACAATCGGATCTTCCTCC
This sequence comes from Dactylorhiza incarnata, assembly GCA_033032865.1. Taxonomy (NCBI): domain Eukaryota; kingdom Viridiplantae; phylum Streptophyta; class Magnoliopsida; order Asparagales; family Orchidaceae; genus Dactylorhiza; species Dactylorhiza incarnata. The sequence goes on along the minus strand of JAWHQI010000969.1, from coordinate 37,532 downwards.
AAGGTGCCCTTAAGGGTCTATTTATAGACTTTTCCAGGCTGGTCTGCAAATAGCATGAATCCGCCTTTTAATTTTACTAACCACACCCCAGATCGGTCTGCTAATAGCCCAACTCCGCTGTTCTGAAGGGCTATTTGCAGCCCATAAGGGGCAACATGGTCATTTCTTCCTTAAAGCCCTTGGGGACGAGTGGTCCATGAGGGCACCACCCGCCGAGCTCTCGCGTGACTGGGCGAATGCTTATGCCTATGGGCGAGTGGTCCGCAAGGGTACCACTCGTCGATTTCCACTTCTCGCCTTATGGCTCGCCACCTACTTACCTGGGGGTCCTTCCACCTGCCTCAGTCTGGGCGGATGGTCTGGCTGACCCAGATCTCGCCGATGGGCTTGAGGGGCCCACTCAGCGAATACGGGTTGTACATAATCCCCGCTCTTTGCGAGTGGTTCCTACGCTCGGAAAGAACAGTCCAACCTGTTATTCGGTGAGTGCTTGCTGACTGGACCCATAAGATTCGGTGGGTCCCACCGTCACCCTATATATACTTCTCAGTGTCAGATTTTCCTGGAACGCTTCCATTCCTCGGCTTGGAGATCCTTCTCTCCCTTGACCTTTCGCCGATTTCAATGTCTTCCCACAAACCTTCCGCGAGACCCCTCTCGCAGGAAATGATCGAGCGCCTGGCTGCGGCCCAAAGTACAACCGCCCCCAAGGCTGCCAGGTTTGCTCCCTGGCTTACGTCTAAGCGGGACCCGAGTGCCCCCTACGTCTCGCGTCGAGCCAAGGCGATTCGGCTGAATCGCCAGGGAGGCGAGAGCGCCTTGAAGTCTCCGGTGAATACTGCTCCAGACCCCGGGACGCAGGTATGAGAATTCCTCCCGTCCTTTCGTTTAGCTTCTGCCCCCCCCTTTTTATCCTGCAATCAATCTGGCCATTCACAGGGGATTTCGGCATCTGAGGACGGTCATGGGGCCGTCCCGAATAGTGTCGTGGTGCCGCCTCTCGCGGATGCGAGGCCTCCTCCAAATCTGGATCTTGCTCCTCCACCCCCTCCGGGCGAGACCACACAACAATCTGGTAAGTTATGAATTCTTGTCCTGCACGCTGTGCGTTACTGACCACTGTTTTTTTTCTTTTATAGCCCTCAACCTTGACCTTCCGCCGCGGGACACCGTTCCTCCGGGTTCCCCTTTCCAACAGAACCCCTCCGTGCCCGCGAATGAGCAGGGGATCTCCCCTGAAAGGGAACTCGGTCAGCAAGACCGTGCAGATGATCACGTGAATGCTCCAGCTCCCTCTCCACAACCCTTCCGTCCTGGGAAAGGAAAAGTCCTACCTCCCGCTGGACTGAGTAAAACGCACCCCCATTCGTCTCGTCCCCCGGGTCATGGGGATCCCACACTAGGTTAGTGACCTCATCCGCGTTTAGCGCATTCGTTTTGTTTAACGCGACTGACCAGCCTGTGATCTCGCAGGCTATCGGGAAGCCTCTCCCTTTGGATCTTACCACGAGGGGGAAGACGGGATGCCCTCGCCTCTCCCTTCTCCCGGGGACCTCTCTGACTTCCTCGGCGACCCTTCGGACCACGCGACCCTGAAGGAGCGAATGACGGAAGTCTTGGGGAAGCTCATTTGTACGCAGCGGGGCATCGTCGGCCAAGTGGATGGTGTGCGGGTGGAAGTCTCGCGTGAGCTGAAGGCCCTTCGGAAGGACTATTCGCGCATCCTTGCAGTGGTGGAGCGTCTGGGAGGTGAAGGAGGGGAGCTGTCTCCCGGGAGACATGCTGCGCGTGCTCGGGACCAACTTCAGCTGGCGTCTCATGAGATCACCTCCATGCTCGCGTACTATCGCCCGCGAATGCCCCCGGAGGCTGGGCCGCGAGGGCATGGTCGGTGGTATTAGGAGGAGCGCTAGTCTGGTCATCATTCGCCTCTTTTTTGTATTTTCTTTTTTCTTATTTTTTATTCAGTTTATGGTGCTGTGGAGGTTGGACTTATTTTATATCTGTAATAATTTACCCTGTGCTTTGCGAATGCGTTTTCCGCTTATATTTCTCGCAACTTGCTTGAGTATGCCGAATGACATCTTATAGCAGAATGCCTTTCCAATCTTGTTGCGTAGCCGTCGAATGAGTAGCCATAGGGCATTCGTCATTAATGGGCGAGAGGGACCGGCCCGGGTTCCGAGGCGCCGGGAAGGCGCGATGGCTATCCGCACACCCGTTGCCTCGAAAGCCTAAGCATTTTTTATTTCCTCTATAAATAGGCCGCTCAACTACCGTATTGATTACCTCACCATCCGCTCCCTCTCTCTCCCTGCGCTAGCACTCGCACTTCTCTCTTCTCTGCAATTCCCGTCTTCTTTGGTGTTCGCAAAATGGGTGGCGAGACCGAAGGCAGGGCCAGGTGCGCCAGTGCATTCGTCAACCATGTCTTTGATTCGTGTGATCTCTCCGAGGAAGCTTACTTAACCGCTGTCGCGGATTATGTCCCGCCGGGATTCGAAGCGCGAAAGCCCGGGCCGGAGGATCACTTAAATTCCATCTCGCCGTGTGCTCTCGCGATCCCGCTGGAGCACTTCGAGGTGGGATTTCGCCTCCCCATCTGGCCGGAACTCCGCCAGACTTTCCGATACTACGGCGTCGTGCCCGGCCAGCTCAACCCTAACTCTATCGCCATGCTAGTCGGGTACGCGTGCTACCTTCGAGAGGAGGGGATTGAGTTTTCGCTGCCCATCTTTTGCAAGCTCACCGCACCAAAAATGTTGAAACCGGCAACCAGTCTCCTGAGTTCGGACCCACTGGGGGGTGTAGCCGGCGCTTACTTCTCCTTCACTAAACTCTCTGACTGGTGGATGAGAAAAATGGAATAGACCCAAGGCTGCAACGAGGAGGTCCCGCCACACACCCGGAAGATCTTAGAGAGCTTCCCCTCCCAAACCAAAGCTCAGTCGGGCACCTTGGAGGGCACTAGCAGCCAACCAAGACTAACCTAGAGGAGAGGACTCTCCAACAATCGGATCTTCCTCCAAGGTGCCCTTAAGGGTCTATTTATAGACTTTTCCAGGATGGTCTGCAAATAGCATGAATCCGCCTTTTAATTTTACTAACCGCACCCCAGATCGGTCTGCTAATAGCCCAACTCCGCTGTTCTGAAGGGATATTTGCAGCCCATAAGGGGCAACATGGTCATTTCCTCCTTAAAGCCCTTGGGGACGAGTGGTCCATGAGGGCACCACCCGCCGAGCTCTCGCGTGACTGGGCGAATGCTTATGCCTATGGGCGAGTGGTCCTCAAGGGTACCACTCGTCGATTTCCACTTCTCGCCTTATGGCTCGCCACCTACTTACCTGGGGGTCCTTCCACCTGCCTCAGCCTGGGCGGATGGTCTGGCTGACCCAGATCTCGCCGATGGGCTTGAGGGGCCCACTCAGCGAATACGGGTTGTACATGGCAGGCACCGTGGGCGAGGCCTCCTTGTTAGAAGAGCACATCAGGCGAGGCGAGGACCACATAAGACAGAGCGAGGTGATCCTGGAGAGGGCTCGTGAAGACCTGCGAGCGGCCCGCGACATTACTTGGAGGGCTCGCCATCCTGACCGCACGCGTCGCCTAGGTCGTTGTCCGGTGCGCCGCAACTGAGTTCCCTAGGTCGTTCTCACCTTTTGATTTTTTAACGCCTGATGTATTGTTATACTCGTGACCTTTCGGGTCTTTGTAATGTGAAGGCGACACTTTTATACTTGCTTCTTTTGTACTCACGCTATGCTCTTATGGAAATTTGATTTTTTAGTGCCTTTTTTCTTTTCACGGATTGCTCGTCTTTTAATTCTCTGGTCTCTTATTCTTATTCGTGCGTTGTCAAGATGGTTGCTCGCTTTTGTGTACTCTCATCCATGGATGGTCTACTCGCGCGCGACATGGTTAAGGCAGGGGGCTATAAATAGAGGGCCTCCTAGAGTGTGAGGGTATGATTTCACAACTCTTCGACCACCCTCTCCCTCTCGCCCCCTACTCATTGCTATCCATGGTGAAAGAGCCTTTTGAGGACGGGCACGCTTTCTGCGTCCGTAATTTCAGAGCGCACAACTTCTCCAGGTCATAGACCATGGGCGAGGAGCTGAGTGACGTTGAAAACCGTTACCTGCGCCCGACTATACCGTGAGTCGGCCAGCCCTCGATGAGTTTCTCAACACGTTTTACAGCGGAGAAATCGCCTTCCCCCTGGCTCACTTCCAGGCGGGTCTGAGATTCCCCCTGTGGCCTGCGATCCGTCAGGTCCTCCGGTACTTCGGGATGATCCCTGCATAGATCAACCCCAACGCGATCAGCATCCTGGTCGCTTACGCCTGCGACCTGCGCAAGGAGAAGATCGAATTTAACCTCCCCGCCTTCCGCAAAGTCCTGACCCTGAAGGCGACCAACGACGACACCATGTTCTTCACCAGCGTGTGCGTCAAAGTCGTTGAGGCGCTAAACAAGGTCCACCATTGGACAGATAAATTCCTCTTGGTGCGAGGCGATTTCGGAAACATTCCCTTCGCTCCACTCCAGAAGACGAAAGCAGAGTACAAGCCGCCTCTCCTGAAGGGGGATGCGCTGGAGCTCTACCTTTTCCTGAAGGATATGGTTATGGACGTCGTCTACCTGTGGAGAGGCGTGGATCAACTCGCCTTCGTGGATCCGGGAGCGAGTAAGTCCAGGGTTGTACTCGCCAAAGTGCGTCTTGCACATCTACTTTTGCAGGGAATGGACTTACGCGAACTGTCCTTTTTTTCGTAGGTGAGCGCGTCGTCCCCACTCGCCCCCTAGTGATGCCTCGCGACAACGATTGAGCGAGCTCCCCTTTGAGAATGCTCTCGCCGGGACTATGATCCTAGTGGACAATGAAACGCCTCCGATCATGGAGAAGGGCAAGGGTCAAATCGACCCTGAAGCTGCCTTGACAAGCGAGCCGAGGCAAAAAAAGCAAAAGACGGGGAGTTCCCTCCCTCATCTTCCGGCAAGCTGCCTCCAGAGCCCTCGACCCATGCGAACTTTGGGTTGGGGATGAGGAGTGATGACTCCAAAGAGAACCCCTTGCTGATATGGGATCTGGCGGCGAACAGGGTCTCTGTGAGCTCGTTCCCCCCTCTTGGGAAGATTTTGAGGAAACCAACGACCACCCGCACAACCTCCTCTTCGGGTTGTATGGTCACGAGGACGCTGAGGTCCTCGCGGAGGCTCCTATCCGCGAGTTGGCCAATCTCAGCAGCCGCTCCACCTTTCTCACTGCAGAGCTGGTTCACTAGACCGCGCGGCCGGGGCTTCAATCGAATAGGCGACTCCGCGACCTGGGTCTGGCCTACGAGGAGCAGAGGAGATGTTGGATTAAGTGGAAGAGGAGCTGGCTGTGCTCAAAGCCAAGGATGTTTCTCCTCCTGAGGTATGAACTCTTACTCACACTCATCTTGCTCGTTTGCCAACTTTGCCGGCTAACTCTTCTTTTTTCAGGAGACCACAGCCGCGCTAATGACGCGAGTGTCCGAGTTAGAGGAGTAGCTGGCCACGGCGCAACGCGATGTCAATTATCTAGGGACTCGCCTCGCTCAAGCAGAGTCAGCGAAGGTGGAGGTCCGTCATCAAGCTGGGGGAGAGTAATCAACTGCCCCCCCCCCCCCCCCCCCCCCCCCCCCCCCCTCCCCGCTTCTTCAGTTCACTCCCTCTCAAGTGGCCGAGACGCGCAAGTAGTTAGCCATCACGACAACGGTCTACACCCGGGAGCGCCTTCGACAACGATTCCTTCTTACCGCGGAGGGGGCCCAGATTGACCTCAAGGTCCTTCTTCCGGAGTTGTATCATGAGTTGGCGAGCCTCGCCCCGGCGGGAACCTCAAGTGGCGACTCTTCCGGTGAATCAGAAGAAGAGGATCAAAATGAATAGATTAATCGTCTTCTTTTAGCGAAGTGATGTAATAATCATTTTTCATTTATGAACATGCTCGATGTACTCGCCATTGTCATTTTATTGGATAGGCGTCCTCGCCCTTGTTTATTCTGTGACTTGTCTTTTGTACTGGTATGAATTTTTCTTTCTTTCTGATGTGCTCGCCCATATGGTGTACTCGCCATTTTCATTTTATTGGATAAGTGTCCTCGCCCTTGTTTATTATGTGACTATGTTGTATTTTGTATTGGTAAGAGTTTTTCTTTCTTTCTGATGTGCTCGCCTATATGGCGTACACGCCCGTAGCTACGATTCACATAGGACCGCTCTTCCTGTATGTCTAGGTCCATGCGTCCCCTTACTCACTGAGAGTGCCAGATTGTTAGAGGGGGACTCGCCGCGCTGGGTGATCGTACACTCGTGTTAGGATTTTTCACTAGGCGACATGAGAGTGGTTTTGCTGTCCATAGGTCAGGGGGGTATCGATAGTACTCGCCTTGCACCCTTTTTCACCTATCATGGAACTAGCATAGGGCTAGCACATCATAGGACTTGGTACTCACTCGAGGTGGCAAGTAGCCAACATACAGGAGAGTAGCCCAGTGCAACGGCCTGGTCTACGACAACACTCTGCTCGAGGACATAGAACTCACTCGAGGGGGCAAGTAGTCGGTCTGCAGTGGAGGAGCCAAGTGCAATGGCCTGGTCTACGACAACACTCTGCTCGATGACATAAAACTCACTCGAGGGGGCAAGTAGCCAGCCTGCAGAGGAGGAACGCATTGCGACGACCTGGTCTATGACTGTTGGAGTTACCATTATGATCTAGAAGTGGTCAAACATGTAGTCTCACTGCCAACGCGATATGAGCCTGTAGGGTCGCACATAAGAGCATGTGGAGAAGTTGGAAGATTGACTGTGTTGGTAAAGGTTACCAATCACCATATAGAATCAGGGAAGTGTAGCAAATGTTGCTGTCGGAATTCGTCGGAATTCGTCGGATATGATTCGTCGGAATTCGTCGGATTCGTCGGATTGTTCCGTGGAATCCCGACGAATTGTTACAGAGATCCTTAACTCGGCAAATGTTGCTGATAAGTAGTTTCTAGTCATAATATTTTAGGTTAGTTTAGTATAAATTTTCCTAGTTTTAATTATATTTTCTTTATATTTTATGTTTGTTATGCTATGTTGTCATGTTGTGTTATGTTTGTTATTTTATGTTTATTATTGTTATTTTATGTTTATTGTTGTTATTGTATGTGTGTTATTTTATATTGTTGTAATGTATGTTTGTTATATTTTATGTTATAATTTATGTTGTTATTTTATGATCTAATGTTTGTTATATTTTAATTATGTCATGCAATGTTATTATTTCATATTGTTTTAATTTCTCATAAAACTAACGTTTTATTTTATTTTATTTTGTAGGAATGTTGTCGCCGCAACGCCATCGTCGCGCCATCAATATTCATGCTGCATCGCCATGCTCGCCGCAACGCCACGTCCGCGCCATCTTCGCCAACCCATGCATCATGGTCGCGCGCCTCGTCAAAGCTAAACTCGCCGCGACGCCATCGTCGCCATTTACCCATACCAGCTCATGCAAACCGCCACCTTTGCATGAGGTCGTCGTGTTCGCCGTCGTGTGCCCGTCCATACCGCTATCGTCGCACAATGCAAATTCAGCCCAACACATGAAGCAGCACGAGCCCTTGTTACGACGCAAAACCGAGCCTCCCTTTGGTGCAACCCGAGCTCAACTATCCAGCCTGCCAACTCATCAACCAGCCGGCCACTATTTCATTCCATGCAACCCGGTCATATTTCTACTATCTCATTCACGTGGATATTAAATCATCATTCACCATTATTATTAATTTCCTAAAGGCATAACTTTTTAATTCAAATCATTTATATAGCTGCCACCTTTGCATGGCTCCAATTCAAGCATGGCCGATCCTCCCTCTCTCCTCCATCCTCTTTTATTTTTTTAAAATAAATTCTTCTCTCTCTCCTTTTAATTTCTTTTCTCTTCTTTATTCTCATTCATCTCCTCTTATTTCTTCTCTCTCCTTCTATTTTAATTCTCCTTCATCCCCCTTCTTCCCTTTTAATATTCTATTTTATTTTATTTCTCTTTAAATTAAATGCAATGCATGATGACCATTCTCTCTCCTCCTCTTTATCTCCCTCATTAAACACCATTCATGCATCTTTCTTCTATCTAGAAGCTTCCCCTTCACCTATATATATGACCTCACTCTCCAAGCTTTCCCCCCTTTCTCTTGCTCCACCTCTTTTGGGTAGAGATGTTTCTATTTTCCTTTCATTGTAGATTTTAGATTGTTTATTTTATTTTATGTAATTTCGTTTCATGCAACGTTAATTAGATTTTGTTTTTAGCAAATTTATTTCTTCCTTCATGTACTCTTTTTATTTTATAGCAAGTTGTATAATATGTAGACCTTGGTTTTTACAAATTTTGGAATGAAATAAATATCTCTCTCTTATATTCGTTCTTTTTCACCTTCGATTTATTCGTGATTTATATCGGGTTCATATGTCGATGTGTGAACTTTCGTATCTGATTTCGTATTCTAGTTAGCCGAGAGGCTCATGCGTATGGATTGATCGCTCACGAATAAAAAGAGTTGCTCGCAACCCTCGAGAGAGGATGGCGAAAATCTTCTGGATAGGAGTCAAATCCTATAGCGGGATTCACCTCGTTAAAGTGAGTTTTAGGGGTTTCGATTAGAATGAGAGTTCGGTCGATCAACCTAATGTCAGGTGGGCGTATTCCTCGAGAGAGGTGCGTTCATAAATCGGGAATCTCCACGGTCAAGGATCGGATTAGACGTTTATAAACTATCATTATTATTTCATTTCGAAGTTTGTTTTATTCAAGTTTAGATTTCTTATTTCGAATTTTCATTTTAATCATAAAATTATCGTAAATCTTTCATCGATAAAATAATAGTTAGTTTTCTCGAAGTAGGAGTACTCGACAGACCCGTGTTTTAATACGACCTTGATATATTTTATATCCTATGCTATATTTTGATAGCTACACTTGCCTTAATCGAGTATAGATTGGAGAAAACGATTTTCTCTATCAGTTGCCGTCTGATATGATTCGTCGGAATTCGTCGGATTCGTCAGATTGTTCCGTGGAATCCCGACGAATTGTTACAGAGATCCTTAACTCGACAAATGTTGCCGTCTGATGTGATTCGTCGGAATTCGTCGGATTATCCCGTGTAAACTCGACGAATGCTGATTCGTGAAATCCCGACGAATTTATACAGAAAGAGTTATTTTTCTGTATGGACTGCGGATAGCGATTCTTTTAGATCTGTTTATACTTCGGTTATAAATAGAACTTAATTTTAAGGGTTCATGACGCTCTTCTTACGCCTCCTGGAAGAAGACCCGACGGAAGGTGTTCCGCCCGAACCCTAGACGGAAGGAGTTCCGCCGCCCGTTCGCCACCGCCGACCTCCTCTCCGACGATTGTCGCCGGTGTTGTTCTTCCTGAAGCGGATCTAGCAATCCGTGGAAGTGCAAGAGTCCAGTCTTCTTCTCCCGGCTCGTGTGGATCTCTGTAGAGACGTAGACATAATTCTATGTGAGAACTCTCTTTGCCGCCGACAGGAATCTTCTTCTTGGAGCATCTAGGTTGGATTTGATCCAATCCCTCAAAGGTAATTTCATACCCAGCAATTTTCTTAACTTCTTGATTCAATATTCATGGCCCGATCCAAATTCTTTTTGGGTTATTCTGTTTATTTCCGCTGCGCCTACATATGATGTATGGTTCTAGAAAAACCCAACAATGACAACACTCTGCTTTAGGACATAAAACTCACTCGAGGGGGGAAGAAGCCAGCCTGGAGGGGGGAGCCCAGTGCAACGGCTTGGTCTATGATAACACTCTGATCGAGGACATAAAACTCACTCGAGGGGGCAAGTAGCCAACCAACAAGGGAGGAGCCCAGTGCAACGACCTGTTTTACGACAACACTCTGCTCGAGGACATTGAACTCACTCTAGGGGCCAAGTATCCAACCTGCAGGGGAGGAGCCAAATGCAATGACATGGTCTATGACAACACTCTGCTCGAGGACATATAACTCACTCGAGGGGGCCGACAAGTAACCAGCATGTAGGGGAGGAGCCCAGTGCAATGGCCTGGTCTACGACAACACTCTGAAACCTCACAAATTTCTCTACGGGTCGGGGCTCAAATTTATCCTGAAAGGATTTGTTACAATCGTCTCGTCGATACGCATCCACTGATACGATCTGAGGTTAAATTCGAGTTCGTTTGCTCATTTTACGCTTCTCGTAGCGTTTGCGCCCCAATTTACTTAAACATCAAACCCTCCTAACGGTGTCGGAATTACAAACGGATGACTCTGTTGGGTTCGTATTATCGCCGCGAGTCTAACGAAATTGACTGAGGTCAATTCCGAGGCCATTTGCTCGATTTTTTTGGATAATTGTGTTACTTACACTTTTGCCCGAGCAATAATTTCTCTGATACCCATCAGAATTGAGCGCAGACAGTTTTGTTGAACTCGTATTGGCTTCACGAGTCTAACGACGCTGACCGAGATTGATTTTAAGGTCATTTACTCAATTTCCACTTTTTGGGTGAAAACGATACTTAAAGTTGGGTCGACACGTCAAATTCTATGATACTCATCGGAATCGAGTGCGGTTAACTTCATCGGACTCGTACAGACTTCCCAAGTGTGACGACTCTAACTGAATTCAATTGTGAGGTCATTTGCTTAGCTCGTCTGAAATCGATAAATTTAGGTCTTGGTCGAGTAATGGGTCACCCAGACTCGACTAGACCGGCACGCGGGTCAATTGAACCGACTAGACTCCTAGATGGTTCAATTGAAAAGTGGGATATTACAGAGCTGTTTAGACGTGATTCACGCTGTTCGGTTGTAAATGTGTCACGAGATCGTAAAAATATAGGTCGCGATAAGGAGTCGCCAGACGGCTATTCCCAAACCTCTCTAGGAGACTATTCACAGTCCATCTCGCTAGAAGGTTACTATTTGCAGACTATCTCACCAGAAGATGACTATTCGCAGACTATCTCGCCAGAAGACGACTATTCGCAGACCATCTCGCTAGAAGATGATTATTCACAGACCATCTCGCCAGAAGACAACTATTCACTAACCAATACCCCATTGGATTTGTCTATAAATAGGACCCCAAAGGTACAAGGAATGACACGTTGACCCCCCATGCTTCTTACTCGCCAAACTTCTTACTCACCAAGTCCGCGCCTTTCTTGTACCTAGCTCAGCTTTTGGTTTTGGAGGGGAAGCTCTTTTTGGCTTTCGGGTATGTGACAGGACCTCCTCGATGCAACACTCAGGTTGTATTTGTAGATAGTTCTGTTCTCTCTCTTGCTCTTGCCATTAAATCTATAGCGTTCGACCACAATATTATTAACATTAGGCTACCCTTTGGTACGAACATTTGGAGCTGAGATTTTCTTGGTTCCAACACTTATATTTTGATATCTCTTCCTTCCATATAATTTCATGAATGCTTAGGGCATATATATGTGTTTCTCTTTCGATTCATGCTTCAATTTTAGTTTCTTTTTCAATTTAAGATAAGAATAAGGGTATTACTCATCAAAATTCAACTTCCCCCAAATTTCTATGAGGATTTAGAAGCCTATATGTCAAATCCTGAATTTTCCCCTTGTTTTATTAAAGGACAACAAACCCTAACTTCATGCAAGGGGCTTTAAAAGCTTGAGTTTTCTTCCTCTTGACCCTAACCGTTCTCATTAACCTATGCAAAAAGCCCTAGTCTTTATGTTCTCGGCATCAATCTATCACCAAGAAAGAGGGTTGATTTTAAAAGTTTGAGCATACAAATGAATTTTATGCCTAATGTATGAATGTGAGAAATTAAATTAGGGCAAACTTCCTTGTACCTTATTACTAATGAAGCAAACCTACTATATTACTACCTTGCTTATCACATTTAGTGATTGCTATTATATAAATGTAGGAGTGATAAATAAAACTCATAGTCAATTATTGAAAATGATCTGATTAATGATGATTGGTATAGGATATGACATCTCAAAGAAAGGGAAGGAGGGATGAACCACATTGGGACAAGGGGAAGGACAAGACCGGGGTGAGTTCTTACTTTTTATTTGAAATTATTTTATATGTATTTTGTGTTGTTATGCTATGATAAAAATTCTACAATGTATTAAAATGGAAAGTGGTAAATAAGGATACTATATGTCAGATAATCAAATGCAATCATAGGAGATTAGCAAACTCACAAAGAAACTACCTGCAATGAACCCTCTAAAAAATCAATTCTATAATAATCAAGAAGGATAAAGGATTGAAAAGATAATGAAATGAACTGTGCATCGATGCAATAAACTTTCTTAAGGGTTATCCCAAATGTCCTCCCAACATAAAAGTCAAATGACCTCGCAACATGAAAGTCAAATGACCTCCCAACATGAAAGTCAAATGAAATGCGAATGTGCTAAGCCAAATGTCACGTAATGAATGAATGTAAGCACGCTAAAAATGAAACATAAATGAATGAAAAATAATGTATCATTAACATCGCCTCATGAATTAATTAAATGACATGAAGAATCACTCCATGAATATGATATCAAAAAAATGACTTAACAAAGAAATTAAAAAAATATAGCTAAGTGAAAACAATAATGCGCACACAAAGAAAAATGCAAAGAATAAAACAAAAAATGGCTTATGGGTTAAGACCAATAAAAAACTATGATTAAAAAGTAATTATAAGTAATCCATCATAGGTAACCAAGGAAAAGTAAAAATTTGTTTAATTCCTTAACTAATTAGAAAGATTAAATGAAATTAAAACATGTCAAGGAAGATGCCGCTCCCGTAATTAGTATCCAGCTAACAACAAGTCGTACACGACAAGAGAAGAAGTATAGGTTATGGCTCGAGGTGTCTACAATCGTTTGGGAGGAACTGGATACACAAATGGCGAGATGCAGAGACCCGGACTATCCACATGCAGAATTTCAGTTTTTCTTTTAGTTCATATATGATGTCCATCATGTACATATATAGCGTCGAAATATAGTAGTCAGTTTTTTTATATATGTGACACAATTTTTGGTAAGCTCTTCTTTTGTATGCAATATGAGTACTACCTTTTGCACATTGTATCAAAATATTAATGAAATGAAATGTTTTTGTTTGTTCTACAATTTTCTTTTTGTATTCTATCATAAAATGAATAATTATATGTACGCTGAATGTTTTTACGTTGCACCTTTGATAATAAATGATAATAAATAAGTTAAATCGTGTCGGCAGCCGATTAAAAAGGTCATTACAATAGCTGATGCGCGTCATGCTTACTTTAGATATTAATTCTTCGACATGTTATTATTACCGTCGTTAATATTAGTTTTACTTATTCTAGCTACTGCCTTGTTATAGTTGAAATTGTGTGTTAATGATGTTTATACAAGTGGGCTAGAGTGCGAATGACTTACTTACGTGTTAGGTGCACATATCGTGTTGCGACATACCGGATTTTTCTCAACAAATCGAATTGCATATACTATAATTTATAAAGGATTGGATTATGTGATACCATTACAAGTGAATACTAATGTGATTATATAATACGCAGTGAGCATGAATCAAGTTAGATTGAACATAAATGATTACATTTCATAGCCTTGTAAAAAACTTGCATGAGTAGAAACCTGACATTGCAAATGTGTTTGGCGCACCGGCGGAGTTCTGTTGCGTCGTGCGACGGAGGCGGAACAAAATAGCTCCGCGCCAGGCGCTGCTGTTCGGCTGAACTCGAGCCCGTGCGAACATTCCTCCTACGGTGCGAGGACCAAACGGAGCCTATGTTAACGGTAGAATATTTTTGAACTTATTGTTCGAACATTTCTGGCATCTCGTGGACTTTGCCGAAGTGATCACAGGTGGCTTATTTATGATTAATGCTACAACTAATATTAATTTATTTGGTTGACCGGTCAACATTTGTACCCAAGTTTCACGAAATCCCCAATTTGGTTCATAGAGGCTAGAGCAGCCTTCACAATGTCGGCCGGCCCCACCCACGCGCGCCGCACGTGCTAAACGCCCATTCGCAACAGAAGGCTCAACGCTGGATTTCCACAAATGATCCCTTATTACTCTTCTCGGTCCCCCAATCGCCGATTTCCGGCCGCCGGGAGTCCTCGCCGCTGCAGTTCTACCCGTCTTCCTGCTTTACTTTGTTTATTTGGACTCCTCGGGCATCCATCCAATTCAATCCAGAGACCGTGTGGATTGCCATAGTCAACACTGTCTTCGCGCACTACTCGGCTTCAGTTGATCGGCGTTTAGGGTTAGAAGTTTCACGATCGGAGCTTACCACTTCCATTTCGTTGTCTTATTATGCGGCGGTGACGATCTCAGGAACGGGGGGTGTTAGGGTTTTTGGAAGTTAAATATGATCAAACAGATACTCGGCAAGCTTCCTCGTAAGCCCTCCTCCAAATCCTCCGCCAGCGAGCATCCGGCCGACGGAATTATATCTGGCATCGGAAGATCCGCCTCGGGGAGGAAGAATAGTTTCGTCGGCGTGAGCAGCGCGCCCGCCGCCCCTTCGCCGGCGGGAACGAGTAACGGTGCTGTGGGGGTGGCTGCGGCGGCTTACGAGGCGCTGCCGAGTTTCCGCGATGTGTCAACCTCTGAGAAGCCAGGGCTGTTCCTGCGGAAGCTTGGTATGTGCTGCGTGGTGTTTGACTTTTCCGACCCTTCTAAGAATGCGAGGGAGAAGGAGATAAAGCGTCAGATGCTACTGGAGCTCGTCGACTATATGTCCACCGTCACCAGTAAGTTCAACGAAGCCGCAATGCAAGAGGCCACGAAGATGGTGGCCGCCAATATCTTCCGAACTTTTTCCTCCTCAACCGGCAGTGATGGGCAGAGGGTTGGCGAGGGTTTCGAGGCAGAGGAGGAGGAGCCGGCGATGGAGCCGGCATGGCCGCACCTTCAGATTGTGTATGAGTTTTTCTTGAGGTTCATTGCCTCCGCCGAAACTGATGCTAAGATTGCTAAGCGCTACGTTGATCACTCCTTCATTCTCCGTCTGCTTGACCTCTTTGACTCCGAGGATCCGAGGGAAAGAGAGTACTTGAAGACAATACTCCACCGTGTCTACGGAAAGTTCATGGTTCATCGGCCCTTCATCAGGAAGGCGACTAATAATATTTTCTTCCGATTCATTTTTGAAACCGAGAAGCATAATGGTATTGCAGAACTCCTTGAGATTCTTGGAAGTATAATTAACGGCTTTGCGCTTCCACTGAAGGAAGAGCATAAATTATTCCTTGTCCGGGCATTGATTCCACTCCACAAGCCCAAATGTTTGGCGTTGTACCACCAGCAGCTTTCTTACTGCATCACTCAGTTTGTAGAGAAGGATAATAAACTGGCAGATACAGTCATTAGGGGTCTCTTGAAGTACTGGCCCCTTACCAACAGTTCAAAAGAGGTGATG
The DNA here is from genome assembly GCA_033032865.1 of Dactylorhiza incarnata. Classification (NCBI taxonomy): domain Eukaryota; kingdom Viridiplantae; phylum Streptophyta; class Magnoliopsida; order Asparagales; family Orchidaceae; genus Dactylorhiza; species Dactylorhiza incarnata. Next base: position 22,028 of record JAWHQI010000969.1, on the reverse strand, counting down.
TTCCTCGGGGAGCTGGAAGAAGTTCTGGAGGCCACACAAGAGCCAGAGTTCCAGAGGTGCATGGTGCCTCTCTTTAGACGGATTGCGAGGTGCTTCAATAGCTCACATTTTCAGGTACTTGCATCCATTTAGATTAGAATTATTGCTGATCATATGTTCATACTTGGATTAGCCATTTGTTTTCTTCTTTTATTCCATTTCTGTTCATCATGATAATGTTGCTTTATTTTGGTCATTGTTGAAGTTAATTGGTAGGACTGAGATGCATTACTAGAAAGGTAGAGACAAAGGTGGTGGCACTGTTGGCAACACTAATATAACTTGGGAAAGTAGATTTGGTGGTGCCTGCTGTGTAATACTGTGAAATCAATCTAGATGAAGGGTCTCTTTGGGATTCCGGCACCCTTCCAGTACGTTTCTCGCCAACGCAACACTGACGACTTCCGGGGTTTGATTTACCGCATTCTCCACCTCCGTTCGGAATGGAGCAGAGGGAGAACGGCGAAAAGGCGCCGTCTGTGAACGTGGCCAGCTCCCTCCGGTCGCGATCTCCGTCATGTCCGACTTCTTTCCCAGCCGCCTCCGGCGTCCCAAAGAGACCCGAAATGCCACGACTCTTACTAAAACAACGCCTAGAGATTAAAGCTACACAAACACAACTTGTTGGAAATGGTATTGTATCAAAAATTTTATCAAACTCAAACCTTTAATAAAATTTAGAGCAAGAATACATTAGTAGAAGAAAATAATTAATAAAAGAAGCAAGACAATCACTTGTATAAGAAGATACTTCTTATAGAATATAGGAGGAGCATACTGACAATAAGTGTTACAAGGAAAGACTTGTGGTGAAAAAGTTCTAACAGAAGGAATGTATAGACCTTAACAAATCTATCTGTCCTGTTTTGTGGGTAAATATTATTCTGTTTATGTTGAGCATTGTGGGTAAATTATCTGATTTATGTCTAGCACTATGGCTATAATTTTTTTCTTAATGTTTAGCACTGTGATTAATTATTATTCTATTTATTGTTGATATTGCGGCTTAATATTACTTGATTTATGTTTAGCATTGTGGCTAAATACTAATAGATTTATGTTGAGCGTTGTGGCAGTAGAAAATATATATCTGAAGGTATTAGAAAATACGTTGATGTTCCTTAATGACTAGTTAGAGTCATCTATATGCAAAGACCAAAAGATTTTGAATTTTCTTGGTAAAAATACTATTGTTTGAAAAAGAGTGCGTATTGATTGAAATAGGCTCCCATTAGGGTATTGGCGAGGACCGTATTATTTCGCTCTTTTATGTTAATTGTAGAGCACGTTTCAAAGGACATGCGAAACTAAAGCCTAATTTAGGAGTAGAGAACCTTAATGTTCGTGAAACATGCATCCAATTTGGAAACCTTCGACAAGCAGTGTCAGAGCAAAGAAGTTGGCATTCTCACGTCCTGTGACACATGAATCCTAGTTGACGGCCCCTTGTTGGCCATTGATGAAGCCCCTTTGGGGCTCGGGTAGTGCTTGAGAGCCTGGTTTTGGAGTAGGTTCTAGAGATTAGATCAAAGGACTTCTAGAGGTCTTCATGAGGAGAGCAGCATTGATCCATATCCAGAAGGAGGTCTTAAGGCATTTGATTATTACTTTAGATCTAGACATGCTTGGTTGTATCATGTATGATGTGGAGAGATTTATCTGTTATTATTTTTTGGTTTGTGCAGAAGAGTAAACGGGGTACTTGAATGAGGAATGGTCTGAGAGTTTTTATTTTTTTGGTATTCGTATATAGTTATAGTGGAAACCTTAACATCCCATACACATGTGAACATAAGTTAATCTTCATCAACCAAATAAATCAAGTGTAACCTTATTTTATTTATGTAGTTTGTCTTTCTAGTTGTCACCGTCTACAATTGCTCCTTTGCTCCTGGAATTTTTTTCATAACATTCTCTACTTTCTTTTAATAGCAGTAAAAGATAAATCATAAATTCCATCCTTTCTCTCCACCATTTTTTTTACCTCTTCCCTCTTTCTTTTCACATCATCTTCCAGTTCTCCCAGCTATTCTTAAAAATATCTCAACAAATCATTCAAAATTTGTATTTATATTTTAAATTTCAGATTTCATCCAAATTCTTGACCAATTTCTAAAATCCCTTAACAACCCAATTTATGTTTGAGTTTATAACGAAGTCATACTTCAAAAATATTTCCACTTATTTTTCTATCTATACGCTCAATTCTACTTTATGTTTAAATAATCCAGCCCTACAGGATACGCGCCTACTTGGGTTCTTTGGTGCCAATTCCTCCCTAGCAAGATCCAATCACTGTAGTGCCTGCCTTTGTATATTACTTGTGACCTGGAATAAATGTGATCAGTTTATTCTTCCCTGCTATTGATGCTCTCCTATGTAAAGACCAACATAATCAATTTGCAATTGCTAAAAAAAAACCTTTCTATTTAATGTCGCGGGCTCTTCCTATGAACAACACCATTTTACACTGCCTTCCGTTAACACTGGCCTCTGCATCAATTAAGGTCTTTTTTCTAGCACACATGTATTTGTAAGTTATCAAAAGTTCAACATGAGACATTTTCCTTGGTGAATCATTGATATTGCATAAAATTTATTTCTTTTGTTGATGTTATGTTTTTGGCAACTTGAGCTGAATGGATAAGAACGAGCTAATAAACTTTAGAAAATGTGATCAAGACTATCTTTGTGCAAGTCTAGCATGCTTCCAAAGCCATTACGAGGGAAAATTGATCATGCATCCTCTGATCCCTTGCCATTGTAGCAAAGCCATTAAAATATTAAAAAAATTGAACACTTCTAGTAATTCACTTTGTCCAAGTGCTGCTTACCTTTATAGGACAAATACGAGTTCCTTTTGCTTACCACAAAATTTTGGTACGCAAAATTTAATGCCTTCGTTTGAGTTTTGCTACCTAGATTCAATGATGGGATGTCTTCTAAATTTGGTAAACAAGACAATTTATGCAACCAACATTTTTTTTATTCTGCCGCACATATTTGAATTTAGGTTAAGTCCACTTATTCACGATAGGAGAATTATGGGTAAGTGTATCAACTTCAAAACCAATTCTCTCGATTGGTCTAAGGACATTTCCTAATGTTAGTTTGAGTATGCTCGACTTTATCACGAGCATGATTACTTCAAGCTCGTTGTTTTTAAGTGTATTGATTATAGAGTATGCGTGTACGAAGGATGATCAGATTAGGGGGTCTTTGATTTCATGCAATGTCTTAATAGAGAGTTCAACCATATTATTGTCCAGAACATTCTATTTTTCACTGACTTGGTATCATAGACAATGAAATCCATCGTTCACCCTCTCATGTCACCTCCCGTGTCCACCTCCCTTGCCGCAACCACTTCCATCCTCTTGTCTTCGTTTTGACCGAACACAACCATATCCCTCTCCGAATCTGCTTCACTTTCACCATTAGTTCGAACCTTCGCTTCTCTTATGCAGAGTCTTGATTCCTATGTTGGCGGTTGTCGGGGCCGACATCTTTGCGTGATCACCTTTGTCTAACCTCTTCAGCAAGTGTTGCACTAGGTTACCTATTTTGCATATGCTTCATTTGCGCGCGCGTGCTCTTTTTATCTTTCCCTTACCCTTTCTTGTGTGGAATGGGATCTTACCACGGTTGATGTATGTGTTCTTTCAAACTGCCAGTCATCCTATTTTTAGAATGGAGAATTATGTAATAAGCATCTTCTCATTTTCAAGGAACCATAGATCTATCTTTTTCTTGCTCCATGATTGATTCATCAGTTTCTACCACCAAGTCGCAGGTCCGTCTGGGCAATTTCCTGGGTGAGGCTTCATGGGCTCATAGCCATTATGGCTCCCTCAAGGTCACTATTATGCACTTGGCCCAACACAAGCTATCTCGAATGGTAACAAGCAGTATACCATGTTATTTGCATTCATCAACTCTTTTATTATATTGATGAGATAATTGTTGAGCCTCCTCACATTGATCCCTCGTGGAAGAATTTTGATTCTGATAACTCGTCGGTGGTCTTCTGGTTACTCCACTCAATATCTCTCATTGTATATCATAACTACACGCATTTTGATTCAACCTATGAGATTTGGACATTGGCTTCAGAGACCTACTCTCAGATTGGGAATTTAACCCTAGGTATCCCAGCTTACGAGACGTTTGATTGAGTTGAAGTAGGGGGTCATTGTTCTTCTCTACATATTTCTTGAGTATGAACAGTGAACTTTATTAAAAAAAGGGCAGCCTGGTGCACATAGCATCCCCGCGCAGCGAGTGTCCGGGGAAGGGTCCCACCACAAGGGTGAAATGTAAGCCAAGCTTACCCTGCATTTTTGCAATAGGCTGTTTCCAGGACTCGAACCCGTGACCTCAAGGTCACACGTGACACTGACACGACAACACCTCAACCGGTGCGTCAAGGCTCCCCTTCTTGACTATGAACTTGATTATTTTGAAAATTTTACTATGATATTTCACAACAATTATCATGCAACTAAAGATTAAAGAAGAAAGACGACCGTTTTCATGTGGACGTCTTTCATGGAATTGAACATCAAATATGATACAGTAAGGATTCACGTTCTCCATTGTATTGCCCTGCCTATTCTTCGAGAAGCCTTTATTATAGTCTCAGGTGATGATGGTTGTTAGGGACTTTTAAGGTCCACACTAATTGTTTGCGCTTATTTTGAATTTGGATAGTGTAATCCTCTTGGTCTTCCTTCCTCCACTGGCCTCCTACCCATTTATGAACATTGTAGAAAGTCATCTTTATCTCCACCTTGCTCCTCATGGAAGGAGTTCAGAAGTCATGGTACTGTCAAACGAGATAGTGGCCGAGGGAATGCTCGCTTTTTGTTACTCGGTCTTATCCTGAAACATATGAACAAGTTTTTTGAGGCTCATGTGATCCCATTGACAACCTTATTCCATCGGATTCCTTATCTATTGATGAGATCAAGGCTCTCCGTCTTAGTGATTCCTCAATGATTAGCCCTCCATAACTTTTGCCACTTGCTCATGTTTCCTTTACTATTAATTCTTCATAGAACGTGTCTCCACTACTAATTCTTAATGAAATATGGACTCAAGGGCCATAGATCATATGACTAGGTTCATCTCATGTTTGCTTCTTATAGCTCTTTATTTGGTTGTGTTATAGTTGCAGCTGCCTATCGTTCCATATATCCTGAAAATAAGTTATTCTATGTACCTTTGCTATATCTATTTCTTCTATCTTATACAAGGTTGCTGCAGATGTCGGATGTCGGGTTCATGTCTGTTTGGGTTTGAAATGTCGTATGTCGGATTGCGGGGGATATATCGAAAATATTTTATAATGTCGGATTTTAATATTTAAATTAATTTAATAGTATATAAACACATTTTTTGTAGATAAGTAAAAATGTACACACAATGTATGTTTATAAACTATGCAATAAACATGTAATAATATGATTATAATGAACTAATGAAGTATTAAACACAATAAACACAAATTTGCATATTAATAAATGGTAAAGATTGAAGAAAACAACTTGCCTTTATTTGTATGATTGTTTGTGGATCAACTATCACCATCCAATAGTTCCATGACAGGAAAGCTTCTAATAGGTACTATCATCTTCTCGGCTTCTCCTTATCATAAAAAGTAAATATATAAAAAAAAACAAATCTAATTTGTTAACAAGATGCTAATGAAAGAAATGAGAATATTGACATTTTGTTTACCTTGTCAATCTTTGAAAGATTTCAAACATTACTTTGCCAACTTTTGATACCTAAGTAAACAACATCATACTATATATCTAATAGATTAATATATATATATATGTGTGTGTGTGTGTGAAATAAAAAACTATCATAAGTTCAAAAATCAAAAGTCATACTGAAAGTTAATAATACTTGACCCTATTATAATGTCTGTGGGCTCATATAAAAATAAAAATAATAATTGTATCTCAAAATAGAAATAAACCTCCCAATGCATAACTTCCATATGTATGTCTGCATCAAAAGAAACATCATCACTGATATAATTAGATTAATTATTAATGAGTAAAGTCATATTAAATAAAAATTGATTTATAATTTATTCTCTAGTAAAGTCTTATATTTCATAACTCTTTTGTTTCGTAGTCTTCAAAATTTGTGTCTAACGATGGAGGTTGCATATCCTCATCCGATAGCCCCGCATCTTCATCATCTTTCTTCAATGTATGTATTCTTCATCATCTTTCTCCAATGTATGTATTCTTCATCATCTTTCTCCAATGTATGTATTCTTCATCATCTTTCTCCAATGTATGTATTCTTCATCATCTTTCTCCAATGTATGTATTACAATGCGCTTTCGCTTTAAACTTTCATTTTGTGATTGTTGGTTTGTAGGTCTGGTTCTCCTTTTTGGTCCCAAATCAGCATCCACAATGTCTCCAAGTTGTTACCAAGTCAGTTCTTCTCCTGGAAACACTTCCTCCTCATTTTCATTATCACCTTCACTTGAACAAATGAGCTTTGTGAACTTTTCCCTGACTCAAGAAATTGGTTAATTGGACCTTTACTCCCAACTCCTGCAAACAAATTCCTTTGTGAACAGTCGGGATCTGCATCTTCTCCAACAACGACCTCATCCAAGCTACTCTGTAACCTAGTACTTTTCATCAACTTACTAGTTTGTGTTGCTGCAAGGGTTGCTTCGGCATCAGTTGGAACATGAGGGCATGACTTTACATTGCCCCTAATCCCATCCAAATGATGTTTGAATCTTGTTATGCCCCCGTTTACGACTTGCTTGCAGTAATTGCAACGAATTCTATTGGTATCCGTTGCAACCATTTTCTCTCCATATGCCCAAAAAAACATCTCTACCGGCGGCCACAGGCGCACTTAGGGCTTTACTAGAAGACTGAGAGGAATCCATTCTATGATTCAACAACAACAAAATAATGTGAATGAACAGAATAATAAATTAAAACCAATACATAGAGAGCAAAAATGATGTAAATTTCATGGACCACTATTACGCCAACGATGTTTGTATGGTTCTAAGTGCTGAGAAGTAAAAAAAAATTTGTTGATATCCAAGTTAAATGTGATAAAAAGAGAATGCTAAGACCCATATCACACACTTGTTTTCTTACTGGATCAACTCCATTCATGTTGTGAATGAAGGAATAATAAGAAAATAAAATCACTCTTAAAAAATGTTGCTCTTCTTGCAGAAAATAAATCATCTTTAATATGTAATTGTTACGCCCCAAACATGACATAGTTCTTTGGGCATACATACGCTCGACGGCGAAAGGAGGAGACAAGCGACAGCGGGGCTGAACCATCCGGTTCAGCCCCCACTATCTAAATCCGGCGGTTTGGGGCTGAACCACACCGGTTCAGCCCCGTGGGAGGGGCTGGCCGACCCCTCTTGGGCCCGGGAATATTTATACCCGGGGCTCCCTCTTTGGTGGGCATGCATAAGTGTAGTAAGGTATTTCTCTCTCCTCCTCTCCAATCCTAATTTCTCTCTAGCTCTCTCCCTATCTCCTCTCTAGTTTTCCCGTAACATTTGGTATTAGAGGATTTGTCCTTGGGCCATGGTGGACACCCGCTCGCAAGAAGAGATCAATCGATTGGAAACCCTAGAGGAAAACTATGTCGGGTTGACGGATTCGGTTGCCTCCATCGAGGAAGAGATGAGGGCGTCCACACAACGGCTGGAAGAGCGGATCGACGCCCGCATGGAAGAACTCAAGGCCTTGTTATCGCAAAATCTAAAAGGAAAGGCGACGACGCACGAAGAGGCCAACGGATTGCAAAACCCGCCTGCCGATACTTACGTGTCGCAACACCCGACATCGCAAATGGGGAAATGGCCGGATCGGCCGATCCGACGCGCGCAACTACGGGTTTTAGCGGGTCCGGAGGCGGCGCAGGCGGCGGCGTGGCAGCGGGCTGAGGATTCCGCGGGGCGTCACCGGGGGCCGGTTCCGTCCAGATCGGTGCGACGGACTTCAGCATGGGACGTCCGCCGTGGGCACGACTCGGCAGCGAGCAAGGAGGAGCCGGGAGGGCTCCAGGCGTGCCGGCAGGAGGCGCGGGGGGTCTTCTACCCCAGCCGTGTGGCGTCGGTCCTACAGGGGGGCTATGGAGTCGGCACCCCTTGGGCCGGCCAGCCACATCATGGCTACCCGTGCGCAAACATCGGCCCTATGGAGCCGAGACGACCGACATGGAATGGGCAAGGTCCAGGTTGGCAAGGGCAAGCTACTCCGCGAGCGTACATGCCTCAGAAATTGACACGCATGAACTTTCCAAAGTTCAACGGAGGGGACGATCTAGAGTGGGTGCAGAAGACCGAGCTTTTTTTCAGTTACCAAGAGGTTCCGAAGGGCTAATGGGTGCAGCTTGCATCGTTTCACTTGGAGGATGACGCATGTCAGTGGACGCAGTGGTTCCTAAGGGGCAGGGACTATGTGCCCTGGGCTGATTTTGTGGAAGGCTTCACCACCAGATTTGGGCCCCTGGAGTACGGGGATGTTGAGGCCCTTCTGCAGAAGTTGCGTCAGAAGGGAACAGTGATGGAGTATCGGACGGAGTTCGAAAAATTGGCGAATCGGGTACACTGGGAAGAGAAGACGTTGCTCAGCTGCTTTGTATCGGGACTGAAGGACCACTTACGTGATGAGGTTCACACATATATGCCCCGCAGTCTAAACCATGCCATTAGCTTGGCCTGCATTTAGGAGGAGCGCTTCAACAGGCAACGAGGCCGCACCATGGGGAGACCCATGACTACCCCGACGACCCTCAAGAGGGAGCAACCGGCGGCCGGCAAGCCGACTGTAACACGATTGTCATGGGCCGAGCTGCAGCCTGCAGGCGAGGAAAGAAAAAGGGCTATGCTTCAACTGTGACGACAAGTTCACACCCATGCACAAATGTCAAACGATACATGTTTATATGTTGCATGAAGATGTGGAGGATATGGTAGATGAGCTTTCCCCGGAGTCAGAGTGGGTTGGGGATTTGGATTTGACTGAGTTCGGTGTGTCCATACAGGCGATGGCAGGATGCAACGCTCCCTTCACTATGCATATGACATGGAAGATTATTCAGGAGAAAATGACGATTTTGGTGGACAGCGGGAGTACTCACAACTTCATACATCCCGATGTGGCACAACGAGTGGGGCATGTGATTGATAAGGGAGCCACCTTTCACGTTGTGGTTGCAGATGGGAGCGAACTTCAGTGCGAAGGGGTTATGAACTATGAAGGGGGTGGAGCTACGAATACAAGGGTGCTCAGGACGCACGAACGTCTATCTTCTACCTATCCGAGGCTCCTACATGGTGCTTGAGGTTCAGTGGTTGCAGCAACTGAGAAGGGTTACCTTTGACTGAGACCAGATGACAATGGAGTTCCTACATCATTGGAAGCAGTACTGTTTAGGGGGGCCTAAAATCTGCCCCGATGAAGGAAACCTTCCTTCGGAGCGTGGAACGACTAGAGAGTCAGGGCAGCACGATGACAGTGATTATGGAGGTTACACCGATCCCTACCGCTCCTCCAGTTGTTCCAGTTCAGATGCAGGCGCTTCTGACCCAGTATGTCGATATATTTCAGACACCCCATGCACTCCCACCACCGCAGTTCAGAGATCATCAGATTCAGCTCAAGACGGGCGCAGAACCCACCAACATCCGACCATACCCTCTACCCGTACATCCAGAAGATCGAGATAGAGCGCAACGTCAGGGAAATGCTTACCGCCGGTATCATCCGCCCCAGTACTAGTTCCTTTTCGTCCCCCATCATTCTGGTCAAGAAGAAGGACGAGATGTGGCGATTTTGTGTGTACTACCGCGGCCTGAACAGCTCAACTATTAAGGATAAGTTCCCCATCCCTTTGATAGAAGATGTTAGACGAACTGCACGACGCTCACCTCTTTACCAAGCTCGACCTTCGGTCGGGCTACCATTAGATTCGGATGCGCGAGGAGGACATCTACAAGACAACTTTCCGTACACACGATGGACACTATAAGTTCTTGGTGATGCCATTCGGGCTCACTAACGCCCCGTCCACGTTCCAAGCCATAATGAATGAGATCTTTTGCCCTCTGCTCCGCTGATCAGTACTGATTTTTTTTTATGATATCCTCATCTATAGTATCAGTTGGGAGGAGCACTTGACCCATGTTGAGCACGTTTTCACCATCCTCTGCCAACATCAGCTCTACGCCAAGCAGTCTAAGTGTTCGTTCGGGCAAGAAGAGGTGGAGTACCTGGGACATTTGTTCTCCGTTAACGGCGTCAAAGCCGATCCCAAGAAGATCGAGAGCATGTTATCATGGCCTCGTCCTCACACCGTCCGAGCATTACGGGGCTTTCTGGGACCTACCAGATACTACAGGCGATTTGTCAAGGATTACGGCAAGATCGCTCGCTCGCTGACTCAATTATTACTGAAGGACGCCTTCAATTGGCCGGATGAGGCGGAAGCGGCATTCCAGACCCTTAAGAGGGCCATGACGACCACTCCTGTTCTCGCGCTTCCTGATTTCAACAAGGAGTTTGTGTTGGAAACCGATGCGTCTGGTGTGGGCATAGGCGCAATATTGATGCAAGAGAACATGCCACTGGCCTTTTACAGCAAGGCGTTGGCCCCCCCGTACTCTGGGGCTATCCACGTACGAGAAGGAGACGCTGACAATCATTCACGCGGTGACTATGTGGCGGCCTTACTTGTTGGGGCGACATTTTAAAATACGTACTGACCATCAAAGCTTGAAGCACTTCTTGGAACAACGAGTCTCCTCCCCGCTTCAGCAGAAATGGGTGACGAAACTGTTGAGATATGATTATGAGATTCTTTACAGGCAGGGCAAAGAGAACGTGGTTGCTGACACCTTATCCAGCTTACTGGCAAGTTCTTTCGCCCAACTTTTCGGTCTCCTGCTCGACTCAGTAGATAATATTCAGGAGGAGATCATGCGGGATCCCGCACTACGAGCCATCGTGGAGGCTCTTCGACGGGGGGAGATTACTACACCGGGCTACCAGCTGCTGAATGACAGACTTTATTATCAGAACTGAGTGGTCGTTCCACCAAATTCTACTTGGAAGACAGTTATGATGCACGAGTTCCACTCCTCCCCGACTGACGGTCATGCGGGCATACTCCGGACCCTGCAACAGGCCCGAGCGTGTTTTTTGGACAGGATTACGACGCGACATCCAATAGTTTGCGCAGCAGTGTGAGACATGTCAGCGCCATAAGTATGAGACGATCTCTCCAACCGGCCTACTTACACCTCTGCAGATCCCCCACCATATTTGGGAGACATTGTCCATGGATTTCATCGACGGGTTGCCCAAGTCTCAGGGCAAGACAGTTATCTTGGTCATGGTCGACAAACTCTCCAAATACGGACATTTCTTGGCTTTGAGCTACCCGTACACCGGCGAATCCGTCGCCGATCTCTTTGTTCGCGAAATTGTCCGACTCCACGGCATCCCGCGCGCCATCATCTCCGACCGGGATCCGACATTTGTGGGCAAATTCTGGCGGGAACTATTTCGATTACAGGGGACTTGCCTGCGCTTCAGCACGACGAATCACCCCCAGACGGATGGCCAGTCAGAGGTTCTCAATCGGGGGGTGGAAACATACCTTCGCTGCTTTGTGATGGATGAGCCAAGGACATGGACCAGTTGGCTACACTGGGCCGAATATTGCTACAACACCTCCTACCATTCCGCCAGCAAACTGACCCCGTTCGAGGTCGTTTATGGCCGCCATCCTCCGTCCTTGAGCAGCTATGAACCGGGCGGCACAACATTACCGGCCGTGGATCGGGCGCACCGCGATCGGGACCGAACTATCGCCACTTTGCGTGAGAATCTCCGTACCGCACAGGACCGCATGAAGGCCCAAGCTGACAAACATCGCAAGGAACGGGAGTTCGCAGTAGGCGATGAGGTCTTCCTCAAACTCCAACCTTACCGACAAGTGTCCGTAGGCCGCAGGATGAACCAGAAATTGGCCCCTCGCTACTATGGGCCCTTTCATATTGTCCGCCGTGTTGGTCCTGTCGCCTACACTTTAGCTCTCCCTGAGGGATCGCGCATTCATCCGACATTCCATGTGTCCTTACTTAAACCCAAGAGAGGCAACACAATTCAGGCCAGCCCTTTCCTTCCCGAAGCAACAGTATCAGGCGAGCTGCGACCGATACCCGAGGAGATTTGATGCTCAAATGGAAACAACGGGGTACTGAGTACCGCTTGGGGCTCCTTGTCAAATGGAAAGACGTGTTAGAGACACACAATACTTGGGTGGATCTGTTGGAATTCTGGGAGCTCTACCCGGACTACCACCTTGGGGACAAGCGGGTTCTTGATGGGGAGGGGAATGTTACACCCCCAAACATGACACAGTTCTTTGGGCATACATACGCTCGACGGCGAAAGGCGGAGACAAGCGGCAACGGGGCTGAACCATCCCCACTATCTAAATCCGGCGGTTTGGGGCTGAACCACACCGGTTCAGCCCCGTGGGAGGGGCCGGCCGGCCCCTCTTGGGCCCGGGTATATTTATACCCGGGGCGCCCTCTTTGGTGGGCATGCATAAGTGTAGTCTTTAAAAGCTCATGACTACAGTTTTGGTCTTTAATTTAATAAAATTCTGGAAAACAAATGCAAAATAAATGCTTAGGAACAGAAATTAATGCTATTAAGCAGTTCATATTAATAACTACATACCTTTTTGATGTTGAGCGAGAACGGGACTTTGACTAGATCGACACCTCGAACGAGATCTGTCTCCGACGACTTTCTCTGTGACCGACAGACAGAAGCGTCGACGCTAGGGAAGAGTCGAAGAGAAGAACGGATTGTCGGAGCTGAATGGCAGCATAATAGATCGCCAGAGTTGTTGACCACGCAGCTAGAGCACAGAAAGGGAGATGTCGACGTAAGCTAGGGCAGAGTGCGAGCGCGAGGAAATAACGAGACCCTCACCGCTTCTCGTGAAATCAGAATAAAAGAGGCATTTTTTCTTTTCTTTTTTTTTATATTAAACATAAGCTGCGATATTTCGGCAGACGATATATCACGATATATCGCCGCTATTTTACAAAATGTTTTTTTGTTCCAAAAAATCGATTTCGTTGCGTTTTACACCCAAAATCTTTATGCCGGCCGACATCTCCAACCTTGATCTATGTCCCCTATTCCCCCCCCCCCCCCCCCCCCCCCCCCCCCCCACAAAAAAAAAACAAATTACTCTCTTTCGTCTATTTAATTAAATCTTTAAATTATTTTGTAACCTTCTATCTTCATACTTGCGTTTTTTTAGGATATGGATATGAACTAACACATGATCAGCGAGTGAACCGAGGGGGATTGCACTTCTTAAATCATGGGTGACCTAATACACAGTAGTCATATCAAGAACGAGAACAAAGAACATGAACTTGCATTGCATAAAAGAAAACACAGATACAACCGGGAGACAAGCTCCCGCCAAGCACTCAGAGGCTGGGTCGTCCAAAACACTTCTCTCTAAAGAGAGCCCAAGACACTAAGATTCCAAAAATGACCCGAACTCATTACCTAAGGCTTCTTATATAGATGATGCCCCACACTATATGACAAAATACCTAAAAACATACATGATTAATTGCGAATAATATAACCCGTAACGTGCGCCACGTTTCTGCTCGCTAGGCATATGAGTATCAATTCACTTGTCCTGAAAAGTGATCTTGCCCCCAAGGTCGAGCTCGTAAGGGACGCATGGGCGCGTCGTCGAGACTCGAACGGCTCTTCTGGAGGGCGGCACATGTGAAACCTCAGGAGCTTAGAGGTGCCACGACGGCCTGGTTGCTGTAGAGCTGCGGTAATTCTATCCAAAATTAGAGCAAAGCACGTCATGACCTAGCCTATGAAGTGAAAAGATGCCTTGATCGAGAGTGGCAAAATAAAGGGGTTTGGCTATCTTAGGCGCACAATGAGTTTGCCAGGGTCCTTGGGAACCAGATGCGCGAAAGTGATCTTCACAAACAAAAAGGGATAGTAGTGGACGAGTGGTGTCATAACGAATGCGGCAAGACGAGTGTGGATAAAAGAAGTGGGAATAGAACATCTACCAAGAGACTTGGGGAATGGGGATTGCATGTGTGTGCCGCTCTGGGGAAAGGTGAGGCACGAGAATGGGGAAATAGTAAGTGAGAGAGAATGTGGTCAATTAAATGGAAAGGAAAATGGGGGGGGGGGGGGGGGGGGGGGGGGGGGGGGGCGTAAGTGATTACCCGAAATCCTGTGACCTCAGGAGAGTTCAGAATCTTCACCAGCAGCCCGTGCAGACAGTGTTTGGGTGCCCGCTCAAACCCTCTTTTCTGATATTGACAAACCAGTCCTCTCTTTCAGAGGCATGGGCGGTCATCCCTCCGGTGTTCGCCTGGCCCAGCAGTTCGAGTTGTCCTCAAGCCAGACAACCCTGTTTCTCCAGTTGTCCGGGTGGCCAGAATAATGGAGACCGTCCGTACCCTCGTGTTTAGCATGGAAGTCATAAACTCATAATATTCCTTCTTCAGATGCTCGGGCGGTCACTCCCTAGGGGTCCGCTCGGTCTAGTGCTCCAGCCATCTGCTAGCAAGCCGTTGTATTCCCAGCGACCTGGGCGGACAGGTCTTCGATGTCCGCGCAACCCAGTGTCTCCATTCATTGCATGGCAGACGACTTCCTCCTCGTCAGCTCGGGCGGTCAGCCTCCGGAGCCTGCCCGACCGCGTAGTTAGCTTAGCTATATTCTCTTAGTGCTACTCTTTGCTTATGCTACATCGCCCGTCAATTTACTGATCGCCGAAAGCACTTGATCCAAGCCGCATCTGATCTCGTGAATTGTCTGATGTACTTGCGTGAGGTCTCTCTGTACGCACACTTCAAAAGGGATCGTAATGACCTTTACTGGAGCTGACCTTTCGCGCGCTCGAGGCGTAGCCGCGGCGACCTCTACAGGATCTGATTTGTCTCGGACTCAAGGAGTAGCCGCGACGACCTCTTCTGGGACATTCTTCTTGAAGTAAGCAATCTCTGCGGATAGGGCGGTCACCTTGCTCCGATAGTACTTATTATCTTTTTATAGATAATATACTCGATCAGACAAATACCACATATCTTTGGAGGAGGCCTTTTCCCTCTCTTTCAGACCTTCAACTCCTTCCGCAGCGGCACACGCTTCTTCGAGTGATTCAGGAGGAGGTGCAGACACTGCAGACGTAACTGCAACCGACAGGTTAAATAAAATTCATGATAAAAACAGTTATTAAAGGCGCAAGGCGCACCGAGGCACAAAGGGGTCCTGGAGCCTAGGTGCAAGCGCACGCCTGAGGCACGTGAGGCGCAAAAAAGGAAAAAAAAAAAGAAAAAATACAGTTTATTAAATACAAAAAACACAATAAATCTACCACCATATCCACACACTAAAATTGCATATATCACAACTCCAAAAGTTACTTTTAGATTGTGTTTTACAAATATTTACTGTTATAGGTGCAAATGCTGCAACTTGCTGCAATCACTTAGAATTTACATTGTTCTTCTTCATCAGTGGAGTTCACTTGGAGATATAAAATTGAAGAACTAGACATGACTACAATTTTTTTTAGTGATGAAAGATTGATTGGTGCACGAGGAATGTTATGGATTCATACCCATATTATAGTATATTTGTAATTAGATGGTAATTAAGTCATGCTTAGATATTTGCACTATGTATGAAGGTTATAAAGAAGCTTAATGAATTATAATTGAATATAATTCACTGATCGTACTGATGATTAATCCATTGCTTTTCGCGGATCCAAGTCTCTTAACCTAATTCATCTTTCTCTACCCATAATTCTCTTTCTCAATCCTCGCTTGATCTCAACCATTTACTCTCTTCTCTTGTATTTTTAGAACATGTACGTTCCTGATGATAAATATATAAATTAAATAAATGTAACTTCCCTCACTTGATGGTAGATACATATAAGAAATCATGTAATCTAAGCCTGAGATCATGTTTTCCCCACCTCCAAATTTTTTTTCATTAATAAGGTTGAAGAAAAGGCCTTGAAAGGCCCAGGCGTGCCTTTGGTGCGCCTGGGAGCTGGTAAGGCGTGCCTGAGGCGCACCTGGGCACCTCACCCGCCTCTGCCTGAGGCGCCCTAGGCGCGCGCATTAATAACATAGATGATAAGTAAAATCACAAGTGCAGGATGTGCGTATATACTTTCTATATCCGCACCTGGTAAGTATTCGCATGACCGCGAAGACTCATCAACACTTTGAGTAACCAAGACAACTTTGGTTATGAAGGGAAAGACATGACACTTTCTTTGCTCGGTATCAATGAGCATGAGCTCCTGTTTTCACTTCAATTCTCTTCACCGCCGTCGTTTCAATTCTTCGTGAGTTAAGGGACCTCACTTGGTTCCGCGCCCACAATAGGCGGGATGTGCATTGTCTCTAACCTCGCAGGAGGAAGATTGATCACATGCTCTGGTCGCTGTTGACGTGAACTCACTGATGCATCCGCTTCACCCACAGTGGCGACAACCTTACCTTTTAATTTCCTCTTCAAGGCGTCCGCCGCAAAAATTTTATCCCCGTCAGTCTTCACTTGAGCGTCATCCTCCACCTTAGTTTTATGCTTCTTTAGCCTCTTCAGCTCCGTCAGTCGGTCTGCAATCTCCAACAACTCCTCCGTGTTCATATCAGTATTCCTCACCTCTCGCCCGGTGGTATCTTCAGGGTTCTGCTCTGCGTTATCAAAATGAGAAGTACTTGCGACCACCCAAGTAGTGGCCGCGGCCACCAAAGTGGTGTTCGCGACAGCATTGTGCTCTCCAGCCCCAGCGGCGATCGCAGTAGTGGGTGTAACCTCCCCCGGTGTCCGCAGAAGCTCGTCCTATTCAAGATTGATGACGTTCACGGCTGTCCGCATCGTGCTTATCGGCCACCTCCTGGCCCTTGGTTCTTTTCCTCTTCTCCATTGAGGAGACCTCGGAAGTCAGCCGCTTCCTTTTCTTTTCTTCTTGTCCCTCTTACCCGCATCATTTGTTGCTCCATCCCTACCTTGGAGCTTCTCCGTCGCTGCCGTTACCTGCTTCAACCCTTCTCGCACAACAGTTTTATCTGCCCCAATCCGCGCGGGCAGACTTTCAGTTTCTTTAGCCCCAGTCTGGGTGGGCAAAGTATCAACATCCTTATTAATCGCAAGATCCTCTTCTCCTTCAGAATTGTCGAGGGCCTTGACTACCTTGTCCATATCGATGTACAACGCAAAAGCAGTCATCCTCAAGTCTGGCTGAGGAGAGTCCGGAGTATTGACAATGTCCAAGTCAAACGATGGCTCAGAGGGAGTAGCCGCAACGGGCTTCATAACATCATCATCAGTCTTCTTTCCAGACTTCTTCTTGGAAGAAGTCGCTGCGGACGCTCTTTTCTGTCCTCCCAGACCATATCCACTTTGCTTCTTCATTTTTTCTTAAGCATTGACAACACTGATTGGTTCTCGATGCTAGCCATGGTTTGTTGGAAGAGCATGACCACAACGGGTGAAAAACGCCCTGTCGAAGAAATGATCAAATCTCCTAGCCCCTAGCGCTATTTATAAAATTCCTGGAATATTTTATGTAAGACGCAGTCTTCGTGGTTAAGTTTTACATTTTCTAAGTCCGTGCGGACTTGAAAATGTGCGGGGATCATGTTTACCCGAAATTCTGCGACCTCAAGAGAGTTTAGAATCTTCACCAGCAGCTAGTGTAGACAGTGTTGGGGTGTCCCCTCGGACTCTCCTTTCTAGTATTGGCAAACCAGTCTTCTCCTTCAGAGGCCCGGGCGGTCATCCCTCTGGTGTTTTCTTGGCCCAGTAGTTCAAGTTGTCCTCCAACCTGGCAACCATGTTTCTTCAGCACTCCGTGCAGTTAGGATAATGGAGACCGCCCAGACCATCGTGTTCAGCATGGAAGTCACAATATTTCCTTTTTCGGATGCTCAGGCGGTCTCTCCCTAGGGGTCCGCTCGGCCTAGTGCTCCAACCACCTGCTAGCAAGCTGTTGTCTTCCTCAACGGCTTGGACGGACAGATCTTCGACGTCCGTGCAACCCTTTGGCTCCAATCATTGCAGGGCAGACGACTTCCTCCTCGTCAGCTCGGGCGGTCAGCCTCCATAGCCCGCCCGACCGCGCAATTAGCTTAGCCCCATTCTCTTAGTGCCACTCTTTGCCTTAGCTCGTGCGGACACCAATGTGGTTTCCGCGCGGTTTAGTTTTTTAGGCTATTAACACACCGTGTACTCTCTCATCCCTGCATGTTTCTCCTGTAACCTGGCCATCTCGTTTTTCTTCTCACTGTCCGTTTGGGCAGACCAACACTAGTATAAATAGGGGTGAACAATACCTTGAAAATGATCCGAGACCCAACTTCTGCCTGCTGTGGACTCTATTTCGTGCCCTTCTAGCTATTCCGAGCTCCTCCCAGTGACTACTGCGAGCTCCTCCCATGTTTTTTTCTTAGCAAAGCGTGAGATCGTGGAGTACAATTTCTACACCAACAGTGGGGGTCGAGAAAAGAAAGCAGGTGTGTGTGTGAATGAAGACAAGGCATGCGCGGGCGGAGCCTGGAGAGGAGAGGAGGGTGTTCTGCCGTCGTTCGGTCATCCGGGCAGGGAAGGAACGCTAGGACTAACGAACGGGGTATGGATGCGGTCGATGGTAGCAGAAGTGGCGGCACGAGCACTGTTGAGGGATCCTGAACGTGTCGAGCTTTGTCGAGGAGGAGAGCAGTGGAGACTGGCGGTAGTGCCCTCGTGGAAGGGCCAGCTGGATGTAGGGGCTATGCGAGAGGCGCGAAAGGAGAAGATGTCGGGGCATGCACTGGCGGGACTGTGTAGAGGCGTTGATGAAGGTCGCACGTCATGACCATGAGGTCGTCCAGGACGGCATCAAGTCGATCGAAGAGGTTGTGTAACACTTTGGGCGTGAAGGCCATGGATTGAATGAAGCTGGTCCTGGCAGAATGGGGTAGGGAAGACGACCAACTGCTGTTGGGAACAGGGTGCGGAAATCACTTGGGGGTCCGACATAAATCCCAAATGTGTGGTTGGGTTGTGCAGAAAAGGATGCACGCCAGGAGAAAATGACACCCAGGAAAACGACGGACATGGTGGATGTGCGGAAGTCTGGCACGACGATGCAGTCATCGACGTTGACGGCGTCAAGCTGAGACAGGTGCGGTTCCATGCGAAGATGGATGCGCTTGAGCAGCGAGCAGCGGATGAGCTGAAAGGTGATGGAACAGTCGGGCTGGGTAGAACAATGATGTAGGGTCAATTAGGGTTGCGGCGTAAACCCTAAATTAGCGACTGCTCAGACCAATTGATATGCATTAGCCGTATCAAGAACGAGAACAAAGTACACGAACTTGCATTGCATAAAAGAAAATACGGATATAACCGGGAGATAAGCTCCTCCAAGCACCGGGAGGCTGGGTCCTCCAATGCACTCATCTCTCTAAAGAGACCCAAGACACTAAGACTCCCAAGATGGCCAGAACTCATAACCTAAGGCTTCTTATATAGATGAAGCCCCCCATTACAGGACAAAATACCTAATGACATAGTTAATTGTGAATAATATTACCTGTAACGGGCGCCACGTCTCTGCTCGCTAGGCGTATGCGTGTCAATGACCTTTTACAAACCATGCATAAGCCACTTTCAGTCACTTACCATCTTTGATATCCATTGTTGACACCAATTACTTGGCCACCATCATCCTTTTGTTTGCAAAGGTTGTTTCTTGTTTCTAGTACTTTGGTGAAGATGTTTACATGCGTTTCATGGGAACTATTGAAGCATGTTCTTTGTCGTCTTTAACATACTTTGTTGCTCGATATCCTACCTTTTGATATCATTCATAATGATTTATGAGGTCCATTCATGTGTTATCTCTATCTTATTTTTGACGATTTATCACTTCTATTGTTCGCTTCACTCGTACTACTTGGATTTGTATACTGGAAAAGAAATTTGAGGTTTTTGTGTGTTTTAAAATTTTTCATTATCAGGATCGTGATCCAGATCATAGGATCCTACGATCTAGATTTTGTAAATCGATCCGGATCTTACCCAGGATCTAAATCGGCACCTCTATGGCTGGGATCACAATCTGGATCTTTGGATCGCGATCCCGACCCGATTATATCGTTCCAGCGAAAGAGAACTAGAAACACGTCCAATCCTATCCCGACCCCATTCAACCGTTCCAATGCGCATACCCCATCGCTTAACCCTATCCCAATCTTGACCCCCATACCCCATCGCATAACCCTATCCCAACCCTAACCCCCATACCCCATCGCAGAATCACATCTTGCCGCTTTACCCTATCTCAAGTGTCGACTGCCGATTCCAAACGGAGGCCAACGTCGACGTCTTCGATCGCTTCCAGTCCAGAAAACATTTTATTTTCCTTCCTTACCTAGTTCTATTTTAGGTAGTGTCGGTGTCTTCTCTTCCATTCCAGTGTATGATCAATCCAGTGGTCAGCAATCCAGTGGTTTCCTGCTTCCAAGCCGACGTTTTCTCTTCCTTTCTAACGTACGAGCAATCCAGCTGCTAGCAATCCAGCGGCTAGCAATCCACCATACGAGCAATCCAGGCTTCCTGTGTATGAGCAATCCAACAATTCATCGGTCCAGATTCGTTTTACTGTTAGTAGTCATTGGGCGTCTTACCTGAAAATGAAAGTGAAGTTAGAACGATATAATCTTTTTGATTTAGTTATTCAATTATTTTTTGATATAATTATTCACATACTGCTCAATTTAATGATTTTTTTTGCTAATTGAGCATGTAATTGGATGATACAAAATTCAATTTTATATTTTTAGTCTTAATTTATGAATGTTGTAGGATCTTGCGATCCTCGATCTGAGCTTACGTTCTGATCTCAACCTCGAAATGATCTCACCTAGGATTTCGATCCTGACAACCTTGATCACGATACAATTTGGGGGAACTTTTAGAGTTCTCCAGAGTGATAATGGAGCCAATTGTGATTATAGTTAGGTGTTTGAAGCTTATTTGGCCCACCACAATATTTCTCATCAAACCATTTGTGTTCACACTTTCTTAAAGTTGCTCGATGCTTGCTTGTTACTGTGAACTTATTGAATTCTTATTGTGAAGATGCTATCTTTGTTGTTTCCCATCTCATAAATCATCTTCCTTCCCAAATCCTCCGTTATGGTACTCCGATCGACCACATCTCTACTCAGTGTTATGTTCATATGACTAAGCTTTCACCCAAATTTTTTGGGTGTGCTTGTTTATTCATGTTCATCAACACTCTCATGACAAACTTGGCCCTCATTCCTCAAATGTGTGTCCGTTGGCTACTCCTCCACTACAAAAATATTATAACTTTCGTCTTTCTTATCTCTTCTTTTGTGCTATGGATGTTATCTTTCAGGAGACGGTGTCTTACTATTTAACGATGACTTAAGATTCTCATCAGGCTGAGAATTGTGGTTATTAAAAACATTCCTCTTCGAAGCTTTTGGAGTCCATAGATGTTGGAGAAGCAATCAATACTCGTGGCTTTCATCTTCCTAGACGTTGGAAATGCAATCGATACTTGTGAGTCATGTCATTTCTCCCTATCATTCCATGCATTATTCCTATAACCAAAAATCCAGAACAAGTTCCATCTCAAGTATGCATCCCTGTTAAAACTTATCAACACGGGCCTGCAGTTACAAGGAAGTTACAATCTCCTATTTTTTGACCTCTCTGGTGTTTGATCTTGATCCTAAATCATGAAAATGACTTCAATATTCCCATTCCTCACCTTATAAGGTACTGGATTATGTAATAAACATCATATTTCCAGCTTTGTTTCTTGCCATTGTAGTTCTTAATCATTGG
>JAWHQI010000968.1:0-149732 GCA_033032865.1 Dactylorhiza incarnata | reverse complement strand
CGTGATGCATAGGATTTCTCCAACCCTTCTCGCGAGCTCCATAAGGTCATATCGTGCACTCATCCAAACGTGTGTGACCATAACAGCACTAGAGCACCGGATCCCATCAGAACTCCGCAGTTAAGCGTGCTTGGGTGAGAGTAGTACTGGGATGGGTGACCTCCTGGGAAGTCCTCGTGTTGCACCCAACTTTTGCCGCCCGGTGCAGAAACTCCACTTTTTACCAGCGGCGAGCGCGCACTCTGTCCGACCGCTGATCCCGAGGCGCCGCACTGATCCAGAGGCGTCGCGCTGATCCCGAGGCGCCACGCTGATGCCGAGGCACCTCTACGGCCGCGTATCACCGGGCGCGGCTGCGTCAGACGCGCCGCTGCGTCCTAAGCCTCATCAGCAGACATAACTTCGTGCTCACGCCCAAAATCAAAGCTGCATCCCCACTCTGGGGTCCCCGCGGAGAGCCGGGCGGCGTGGCGGCAGGCCGTTGCGCGTCGACCAAATTTTCGTCTAAAATTGCTTAATTTGATTTGAAACGGAGCCCGCATGCTGGAAGAGCGCACCTCGGGGCGAGTGTGATAGTACATTATTTATTGTTATTTTTATATAATATTTTAGTAGTAATTAATTAGTTTTATATAATTTTAGTTTAATATATGTCTAATTCACTTTGTTTTGTGTTTTCGGGTAATCTGGGGCTGTTAATAGCAATTTCAAGCTCATAAGAGTAATCAGGAGAATTTTTGGAGAATTTCAGACGAAATTGCAAAGTACACGGCCTTGGTCACGGGCGTGACCAAGGGCGTGACTTTATGTCACGGCCGTGAACCAGCCCCGCGTATTCCAGTTGAAGAAGTTAGCCGTCACGTCAGATTAAAATTACACGCCCTCTGACACGGGCGTGACAAAGGGCGTGACCTCAATGTCACGGGCGTGACTTGCCCGAAATGCATTCATTTCAGCCAGCAATCAATTCCCGCCATTTCTAGCTTACACGCCCTCGGTCACGGGCGTGACCGAGGCCGTGACTCTTCTGCAACCTCCAGATTAACTCCAGATCGCAGCGTTTCCCGCCGTTTCCAGACCCGTTCAAGACACGCCCTTGGTCACGGGCGTGACCGAGGCCGTGACCCGCCATGCAATTGATTTTTGGCGGTGTCTCTTCCCCAACGTTCCCGGGCTTTCAATACGCAGTTACACAGCTTACACGCCCTTGGTCACGGGCGTGACCAAGGGCGTGACTCACCAATTTTCTGCCTATAAAAGCCAGCTGCTGCCAAACTGATGGGGATCCAGTCCATGCTTCGATTGGATCATTTCTAGTATAGTTTTCCTGCATTTTTAGTGTAACTTTATTTATGTCTTGTCCTTTTATTTCCTATTTTAGATTTACTTTCCCAGCAATTGTAATTCTTCTTTCTTAGTTATAAAATGTTCTTTTTCTTTAATCATGAGTAGCTAATTTTGTAGCATTTGATCGGATGAATTCCTAAGCTTTTATATTTCATAATCTTTTATTCATTGTTTGGATTTTGAAAACTAAGATTTACCGTTGATTTGCAATTTTTGGTTTCATATTTCTAGGGTATGATAATCAAGTTTGATCCATATTTTAGTGTATCGAGAGATCCTTAAATACGGTAGATCGCTCATCGGTAGAAAGAATTGTTCGCACTCCTCGAGAGAGGGTGTCGCAAATCTTCCGGATTGGAGTCAAATCCAATAGCGGGGCTCACATCATAAAGCAAGCTTAGGGGTTTCGACTGGCCGAGGGGTCTTAATCGATCAACCTAAGGTTAGGTGGTAGTTCTCTCGAGAGAGGTTCTATCATATTTTGGGAACCTCCTGATGAGTCCTGATCATATACACATTTATGGACTCATCCGGGCCGTTATTTAGTCATTTCTCCGCACTTTAGCCTTGTTATAGTTTATATTTGATAATCCATGCTAGGTGCACATCTAGGCCCACTTTGGTGCGATTTTCGTGCTTATTGTCATTAGTAGTATTCATGTGCTGTCAAGTGCCACTTTCAGTGGCTAGATCTGTGGTTGTGCTGGAATTGGAGTCGTGCAAGTGTTCCCGGTGCAATTCTGTACAGGAACACTGCGCACGATCGCCGGTTCTATTGCGCACGACCACCGGTCGTGCGCCACTGCTCGTGCGCACTTACCATTTAATTTCCGAGTTCTGTTTGCTGTAGTGCGCACGACCATCAACTCCAGTGCGCACGACCACCGGTCGTGCGCCACTGGTCGTGCGAGCATTTTATTTTATAATTTCGTACCTTGCAGGTTCCACCCAGGCAGTGCGCACGATCGCAGAATTCCAGTGCGCACGACCACTGGTCGTGCGCCAATGACCGTGCGCAGTATTTATTCCAGCGCCTATTTAAACGCCTGTTGCGATTTTTAGGGCATTATCACTGGCGGGAGCGGGATTCCTGTTCCGTACGCCGCCGATTTCCACCGTGGGACGCCTCCACTTCATCTTCTACGCAAGGGGAAGCCTCCTCCACCCATTCCAAGACTTCCTCCATTGTCCGTGAGTGTTCTCCATCGTCCGCAAGCCTCCAAGCAACCATTCTCTCATTCCGCCCGGTGAGAAGAAGTAGGAACCTGAAGTCGAAGACGACGGAGCTACGTAGGGAGATCGTGACAGCTCTCTACGCCGGAAGCATAGTCCGCCCGAGTCCGGAGGTAGCCCGACAACCTACCATTCCGGCCGTGAACGGCCGCTAGTCTTCACCATCGGTTATTTCTTTCCTCTTTCCTCCATTGTACTCGTTGAACCGTGTAAACTCGAATATTATGATGATGTTTGTTGAAATGAATGTTTCCTTGTTGTTCTTCATGGTTTGCTTGTGATTCACTCCGTTCTCACTCACTCACTCGCACACGCACGCAAGGTGTTTGTTCCGTGTTAGCAAGAGCTAACGACGGTTGTGAAGAGGTGTTTACGACCCTCACCCTTTCGCGCTAGAACACACTCCATCCGCCTCACGAAGCACGGCATCGCGGCCGTTGCATCCATCTCACCTTGCGAAGCAGTGTTTTCGACCCGCATCTTTTTTTTGTTGTTGTTAAGATTAGGAAACCCAACCAAGAACCCCCCTTTTTCATGTGTGTTTTGCTTGTGTAACAAGAGTCACGCTACGCGTTTCGTTCACCCAACCTGCATTCCTCAAGAGACCGACATTCGGGGAGTCCACTCTCCACATTTATTACTTGACAGCGACCGGTGCACTTGCCGACACGCATCAAGTTTTTGGCGCCGTTGCCGGGGAATGCAGGCGTGTTTCGTCTTGTGTTGTGACTTTCGTTATACGAGCAGTTGTTTTTGATTTTCTTTGTTTTTCTTTTTGTTTGTGACAGTGCATGCAGAGACAAGCCGCAGGGGAGCTAGTACCCTTCGATCCTGAGATTGAACGGACTGCTCGCGCACGAAGGCGCGCGGCTGCCGTACAAGCGGCCATGGGTGATCAGGTAGACCCAAATGATGTTGATCCGAGAATGCCCGGCGTGGGGAAACATCAGCCTGGAGACGAGCAGGAGGCGGTCAGGCCTCGGCCCCGCACGATGAGAGACTACACCACTCCAACTGCTGGGAGTGTGTATCGGGGTTTGGGCCCAATATCATGAATAACCAATTTGAGATCAAGCCAGCGATCTTAAACATCATCCGGAACAACGCTCAGTTCTCGGGGTTGGCCAGCGAAGATCCGCATCTGCATCTGGCGAAGTTTTCTGATATTTGCGGAACCTTCCGCTACGCGGGGATTGCTGACGACACGGTCAAGCTTAGACTGTTTCCCTTTTCACTCCGCGACAAAGCAAAGGTGTGGCTCCACTCCATTCCGCCCGGGACTGCTGCAACTTGGGATGCCCTCGCATCCAAGTTCCTTGCTAAATTCCATCCTGTGGATAAGATTGTAAGCTTGCGGCGGGAGATCGCCACATTTCGCCAACTTGACCAAGAGACCCTTGCTGAAGCTTGGGAGCGCCTCAACGATCTCCTTCGCCGTTGCCCTGGCCACGAGCTCCAACCATGGAATGTGGTTGAATTGTTCTACTTCGCGATCGAGCCCAACTATCGGGCAATGATCGATGATGCGGCGGGTGGTACCTTGATGAACCACACTCCTGAAGAAGCCCTTCGAATTCTGCGCGACACTGCCTCCCACAGTACATTCTGGACTGCAGGGAGAAATGCTCCAAGAAGCGGCCGAGGTCTTTTCATGGTCGACTCTCTCCCCTCTCCATCCGTGACTGCTGCTGTCATTACCTGCGAGGGATGTGGAGGCGGAGGCCACCACGCGTATGAGTGTTCGGGGAACAACGTGGCAGGTGACTTCGCACACTTGAACTTGAACGAATCTGTTAATTATGTAGGAAATCAGCCTAGGGGGGCGCCTTTCAATAATGCTTATAATCCGGGAGCGAGAAGTCACCCGAACTTCTCGTGGAATCCAAACACACCTGGCCAACGATGGGCACCGGGGCAGCATCAAAACGATGCTTACGCCTCCGGGAGCCAACCGAGGCCACCACACCCGGACTATAATCAAGCACCCCCTACTCAAAAAAAGAGTAATCTAGAAGAGATGATGGAGAAATTCATGCAAGTAGCTAATTCGAATATGGTAAATCAAACTGCATCCATGCGTAACTTGGAAACGCAGTTGGGCCAATTGGCCCAAGTGCTAACCGAGCGGTCGCAGGGGACCCTTCCTAGCAACACTGAAAAGAACCCAATAGATCAAGGGAAGAGTCTAGGCGATGTGGTTGAAATTGATCCGAGTGAGCTGGTAATTTCTTGTGCCATCAACAATTTTGAAACGAAAGCTTTGTGTGATTCTGGTTCATGTCGCAACGTCATTGCGTTGCAAGATGTAGCTAAATTACAACTGGAAATGAACACGGAGGAAAGGAAATCCCTTGTGCTTGCCAATGGGACTGTTATTCAATCCGAGGGGGAAGTGAAGAATGTGGAGGTAACAGTTGAGGGGACAACTGTTGTTGCTGATTTTCAGGTTTTGGGCCCGTAGGACAATCATTCTATTCCTATCTTGGGTGTGCCGTTCTTGAAAGAGAGCGGCGCCACCCTTGATTTTGCTACGGGGTGCATTTCCCTAACCAATTTGGTGCTGCAGCCCATTTGCCCCGAAGCCACAGCCGAAACATTCACTCCGCCCCCTCCGTTTAACTTTGATGAATTGTTGAGCGGTGCAGGGCCTGAAGAAGTAAAAGAATCAAGTGAAGGGAAAACGGAGGAGTACCTGTCTAGTGAAGAAGAAGAAGTTGATCGTCGGCGAGAGTTCGGTTCCGAGACGGAGGAGGACTGCAATTCGGGAAACGTTGACGTGAATGTAGTTCGGGATGCGGATTATTTATCTCCCTGTGTTGAATCTTGTAATAAACAATCTAAGTGTTCCATCTCCTGGGCCGATCCGGTAGTCACCACGATGCCGGAAGTGACGCCACCCGCCACTAAGGCGGAAAATTCTGAAAACTTTCAACGGTGGCAGTCTCCGACTGTCGCCAAACTTAAAAAGGAAAAACTTCTGCGCGATGCTCGTGCTGCCGCTCTCCGTGGCAAGATGGCGGAGGTTAGGGGAGCATTGGGAAACACCAGTGTTGGCCCTAAAGCCTTCACCTCTCGCCTACGTGCTACGGGAGATGCGCATCATAAGAGCGCTTTTAGTTGATTTGTGTTTCTTCTGATGTGGTGAACTACTTCTGAATTTTTCTCTTTCAATTCCTGCACTCTTTAAACACTTCTAATACAGGTATTTGGTCCAGCTTAAGGACGTTAAATGAAAGCGCTACTGGGAGACAACCCAGATTTCCTGATTTCGTCTTTCTCTTTATCTAACTTCTTTTAGTTCAGCTTTTGCTTTTGCTTTTGTTGTTTTGAGTTTTGTGCTTGCAGGTTTTGTGTTCGATGGTGCGGATGTTGCAGATTGCTTTTGATCGTAAACGCCAATCGTCTGGTATGCCCAATTCTGAGCATTGGGTAACACTTTCTCCCCTCTTTTAGCTTCAAATTTCTAGATATATTGTTTAGCTTAAGTCTGGGGGAGCGTATGTTGTCACCCACTGTGCACGAGTTGCACTGCATACTAGAAGGTTGTTTCTTATTTATTCCAGTCATTATCATTGTTTTCATGCTTCACACACCACTTCACCCACTTGAGTGCGTGCTTAGCTTTTTGTCGTTGTTCCGTTTAAACTATTTTGGTCGGAATGTGAAATAGATTGTTAACGTAGGAATTATTATTTGGAGTGCGATGTTGACTCATGTAGTGTTCTAGTCACTTCGCATGCTATGGTAGAATTTGAGTAGAACTAGATTTTCTTTATGCATCTAATTTATGTTTAGTATTTCTGCGTAAATTTAGATTTAATATACTCAAGTGGTGAATTTGTTTGAAATTGACGATAACCCGGTGTTGTGTGTGTGCGATTGCTAGTCGTGTTTTGCTCGAGTCGGGAGGAAGGTTTACCTTTCTCGTGGGCTAAGAACTTGCCCCAAGCGACTCTCGAAGCATGGGTGAGAGCGACTCGTCGAGTTAAACATGATGTAGGCCGCCCTTTGGCTAGTTTGAGCTTTGTTATTCCATGTCCATTTCGTTCACCGTTGCAAGCCAAATTTGTGCCTACCAATCCTTAGTTCAGCTCCTCTTCATCAACCAAAGCCTGAAGCCTATCCTACACCTGCAACCAAATTGTTTTAAACTGCGCTCATTAGTCTCAACTTGTGTGGTGTGTGGAATCATTGTGTCATGAAGGGAAATAAAGTCTATCTGCTGATTTTGAACCAACCGAAGGTTACATAAAAGAAGTAAAATATGTTAAAAGAAAAAAAGAGAGTATTTTGAAAAAATCCTTCCGAGCTAAAAAAAGACAATCTGTTGGTATTTGTGAAGTAGGCCGTGTGCACACCTGGTTTTCATGATAAGTCTGGGGGTGTGTCACACGAGCATAGTTGTTGGTCTTGCGTGGTGCAGCGTTCCGTTAGCTCACTTGGGTTGCGTAGCCGCCGTGTTTAACTTTGAATATCATACCGTAACCTAAGCCCCGTTTTAATCCTATAAGCCCTACTGATTTGATTTGCAAGTTTGCTAGCGCCGTGGAGAGAGTGTGACCGGGCAAGCGTATGGTTCACGACGTTGATGGATTTCAGCGGAGTTATTCCTAAGCCCCGATCTTTTGCAACACCCGCCTCAGTGTCTCGTCACTTTCATACCGGGCATGATCGTCAAATTCTTCATAACTCACCAATTGAGTACATCTAAATCTTTAATTACGCTTTAATACTCTTGTAAATCAGTTAGCATAGTTAGAATCTCCTTCTACTAAATTCTCTACTTGCATGCGTATGTTACTTCGCACCGTACTCCTTTGTGTAATTCTCTATGTTAACTATCGTTTTCACACTCCGCCGGATTCGTTTGCTCGGGACGCGCAAACAGTTAAGTCTGGGGGTGTGATGAGTCCTGATCATATACACATTTATGGACTCATCCGGGCCGTTATTTAGTCATTTCTCCGCACTTTAGCCTTGTTATAGTTTATATTTGATAATCCATGCTAGGTGCACATCTAGGCCCACTTTGGTGCGATTTTCGTGCTTATTGTCATTAGTAGTATTCATGTGCTGTCAAGTGCCACTTTCAGTGGCTAGATCTGTGGTTGTGCTGGAATTGGAGTCGTGCAAGTGTTCCCGGTGCAATTCTGCACAGGAACACTGCGCACGATCGCCGGTTCTATTGCGCACGACCACCGGTCGTGCGCCACTGCTCGTGCGCACTTACCATTTAATTTCCGAGTTCTGTTTGCTGTAGTGCGCACGACCATCAACTCCAGTGCGCACGACCACTGGTCGTGCGCCACTGGTCGTGCGAGCATTTTATTTTATAATTTCGTACCTTGCAGGTTCCACCCAGGCAGTGCGCACGATCGCAGAATTCCAGTGCGCACGACCACTGGTCGTGCGCCAATGACCGTGCGCAGTATTTATTCCAGCGCCTATTTAAACGCCTGTTGCGATTTTTAGGGCATTATCACTGGCGGGAGCGGGATTCCTGTTCCGTACGCCGCCGATTTCCACCGTGGGACGCCTCCACTTCATCTTCTACGCAAGGGGAAGCCTCCTCCACCCATTCCAAGACTTCCTCCATTGTCCGTGAGTGTTCTCCATCGTCCGCAAGCCTCCAAGCAACCATTCTCTCATTCCACCCGGTGAGAAGAAGAAGGAACCTGAAGTCGAAGACGATGGAGCTACGTAGGGAGATCGTGACAGCTCTCTACGTCGGAAGCATAGTCCGCCCGAGTCCGGAGGTAGCCCGACAACCTACCATTCCGGCCGTGAACGGTCGCTAGTCTTCACCATTGGTTATTTCTTTCCTCTTTCCTCCATTGTACTCGTTGAACCGTGTAAACTCGAATATTATGATGATGTTTGTTGAAATGAATGTTTCCTTGTTGTTCTTCATGGTTTTCTTGTGATTCACTCCGTTCTCACTCACTCACTCGCACACGCACGCAAGGTGTTTGTTCCGTGTTAGCAAGAGCTAACGACGGTTGTGAAGAGGTGTTTACGACCCTCACCCTTTCGCGCTAGAACACACTCCATCCGCCTCACGAAGCACGGCATCGCGGCCGTTGCATCCATCTCACCTTGCGAAGCGGTGTTTTCGACCCGCATCTTTTTTTTTTGTTAAGATTAGGAAACCCAACCAAGAACCCCCCTTTTTCATGTGTGTTTTGCTTGTGTAACAAGAGTCACGCTACGCGTTTCGTTCACCCAACCTGCATTCCTCAAGAGACCGACATTCGGGGAGTCCACTCTCCACATTTATTACTTGACAGCGACCGGTGCACTTGCCGACACGCATCACCTCCACGGTCAAGTTTGTCTAAATTGATTTCTTCCGAATTCTAGATTTATGAAATATTTTACTTAAGAAGGATTCCCGATCAAATGTTTTTCTTCTTTTAATTATTTACAAAACTCTATTTTACTTTCGATAAAATAATATTAATTTGCGTGAGTAGAAGTAATCAACAGACCCGTGGAATACGACACTTGATATTTATTTGTTTTAAATATCCTATGCTATGACCGATAGGTGCTCTTGCCTATAGTTCGTAGAATTTGGAGAATATTATTTACATCCTAAATTTTACCTATCAAGTTTTTGGCGCCGTTGCCGGGGAGGTATTTTTGTTGATATTTTGAAAGCGTAGATTTTATTACTTTTATCATTCTCTTTCTCCACCCCCATTTCTCCTATATTCAGTTTTATTAAAAATCCAAAAAAAATTAGAAAATCTTTTTCAAAACTCATAAAAAAATTGATTTTTTTTCCTTTATTTTCAATTTTGTTATAAAAATTTACAAATTTCAAAAAAATGTTTTAATTTAAAAAACTATTTTTCCAATAAAATAAATTTTGTAATATTAAATTTCTCCAAACTTCATTTATGCAAAATTGATTTTAATTATGAGTTTTCTTTATAGGCTTTTTAAAGAGTTTTCTTTTTATGTAGTTTTAATCTTATATTTCTCTTCAAAATATGTTAGATTTAATTTTTAGATGAATTTGATTTAATGAGTTTTTCATTATCTTGATTTGTTTAGAATATTTCTTAGTTTTACTTTCTCTCTTTAAAATATCATAATTCAATTTTGTAGTAATTGTGTTAAATATCTTTAGATTTTACTTATATTAACTTGAACTCATAGTTTCTTATAGATTGCTCAATTTGTTTTCTATGCTCTTAAAATGTATCTTTGGAATTTTTGTAGCCTTTCAACCCTATCCCTTCCCCTACCATTTTATTTGACCCTTTATTTGGCATAAAAAAAGGTTTGAAAAGATCATATGTCATGGAATGAGAGGATAAAATTCATCATTCCTAAACATATGCACCCAAATGTTTAAAAGATTATATGGTATGGAGATGAGAGGATAAAATTCATCACTCCTAAACACATACATTTGGGATATTAAAGAAGAAGGAATTTAAAAAAGATGGAAATGAGAGGATAAAATTCATCATTTCCTATATTCAAAGTAACTTCTTCAATGCCAATTTTACCCCAATTAGCCAAGTTTATTTGCTTATCCAAGATATTTTTGAGAGAGCATAGTTAATTTTTTGTAGTTTTCTAAAAGTTTCTCATGATTGTAAAGTTTATATAATTTTAATCTTGGATTATTTTACTTAATTCAATGCAATTTTTTTATGAAGATTTAGTTAGAGAATTTTGAAACTAATATTTATTCTACTCATTTCAATTTATGAATTATAAATTATTTCTAATAAATCTAAATTTTAATTTCTTAACTTAATTTGATATGAGTCTTATAAAATTTGGAATACATAATTGGAAGTAAATCTTTTTGGAATTTCCTATAAATTCTTCTCATGCTTATAAATTAGTTTTGCTCTGGAATAGCAAAAGCTTAAGTATGGGGGTATTTGATAGTACATTATTTATTGTTATTTTTATATAATATTTTAGTAGTAATTAATTAGTTTTTATATAATTTTAGTTTAATATGTGTCTAATTCACTTTGTTTTGTGTTTTCAGGTAATCTGGGGCTGTTAATAGCAATTTCAAGCTCATAAGAGTAATCAGGAGAATTTTTGGAGAATTTCAGCCGAAATCGCAAAGTACACGGCCTTGGTCACGGGCGTGACCAAGGGCGTGACTTTATGTCACGGCCGTGAACCAGCCCCGCGTATTCCAGTTGAAGAAGTTAGCCGCCACGTCAGATTAAAATTACACGCCCTCTGACACGGGCGTGACAAAGGGCGTGACCTCAATGTCACGGGCGTGACTTGCCCGAAATGCATTCATTTCAGCCAGCAATCAATTCCCGCCGTTTCTAGCTTACACGCCCTCGGTCACGGGCGTGACCGAGGCCGTGACTCTTCTGCAACCGCCAGATTAACTCCAGATCGCAGTGTTTCCCGCCGTTTCCAGACCCGTTCAAGACACGCCCTTGGTCACGGGCGTGACCGAGGCCGTGACCCGCCATGCAATTGATTTTTGGCGGTTTCTCTTCCCCAACATTCCCGGGCTTTCAATACGCAGTTACACAGCTTACACGCCCTTGGTCACGGGCGTGACCAAGGGCGTGACTCACCAATTTTCTGCCTATAAAAGCCAGCTGCTGCCAAAGTGATGGGGATCCAGTCCATGCTTCGATTGGATCATTTCTAGTATAGTTTTCCTGCATTTTTAGTGTAACTTTATTTTATGTCTTGTCCTTTTATTTCCTATTTTAGATTTACTTTCCCAGCAATTGTAATTCTTCTTTCTTAGTTATAAAATGTTCTTTTTCTTTAATCATGAGTAGCTAATTTTGTAGCATTTGATCGGATGAATTCCTAAGCTTTTATATTTCATAATCTTTTATTCATTGTTTGGATTTTGAAAACTAAGATTTACCGTTGATTTGCAATTTTTGGTTTCATATTTCTAGGGTATGATAATCAAGTTTGATCCATATTTTAGTGTATCGAGAGATCCTTAAATACAGTAGATCGCTCATCGGTAGAAAGAATTGTTCGCACTCCTCGAGAGAGGGTGTCGCAAATCTTCCGGATTGGAGTCAAATCCAATAGTGGGGCTCACATCATAAAGCAAGCTTAGGGGTTTCGACTGGTCGAGGGGTCTTAATCGATCAACCTAAGGTTAGGTGGTAGTTCTCTCGAGAGAGGTTCTATCATATTTTGGGAACCTTCACGGTCAAGTTTGTCTAAATTGATTTCTTCCGAATTCTAGATTTATGAAATATTTTACTTAAGAAGGATTCCCGATCAAATGTTTTTCTTCTTTTAATTATTTACAAAACTCTATTTTACTTTCGATAAAATAATATTAATTTGCGTGAGTAGAAGTAATCAACAGACCCGTGGAATACGACACTTGATATTTATTTGTTTTAAATATCCTATGCTATGACCGATAGGTGCTCTTGCCTATAGTTCGTAGAATTTGGAGAATATTATTTACATCCTAAATTTTAGCTATCAGAGTGGCATAAAGAGAAAGTGTCGGAGAATTCTAACGTGTGCGGCCATACCAGCACTAGAGCACCGGATCCCATCAGAACTCCGCAGTTAAGCGTGCTTGGGCGAGAGTAGTACTGGGATGGGTGACCTCCTGGGAAGTCCTCGTGTTGCACCCATCTTTTGCCGCTCGGGTGGAGAAACACCCCTTTTTTACCTCCGACGAAAGCGCGCTCCCTCTGATCGCGGATCCCGATGCGCCGTGGGAGGGAGCTAATCCATCGGCGCTTCATGGGTGCAAGGATCCCTAGGCGCACCGGTTACCACCTTTCCCGCTTGTTCATTCGTGACCCGAAGTAACCGTCCGCTCTGCAACACCCCCACACTTCAGTTCGCGCGGCGTGGAATTGGTGGCATTTTTGGCATCAACAGAACGAACACGGGACATGAGGATCATGAGTGGACGATCAACGGAAAGTGGCAATGAAGATGCGTGGTTTAGTTCAAAAATGCACGCAAACTTCAAATGGCCATAACTTTTGATCCGATCGTCTGATTTTCGCCCACAATATATTTTCGGGAAGGTCTCGGCGATGCCCATCCATTGGCGAACGGTGGGAACCAGTTCGACATCATACCGCGCTCTCAAATCGGCCAGATTCAACTCCGTTTAAAGGTTATCGCGGTTTTTCTCTTTCGGCAATTTCGTCCTTATGGATATGTCACCGAAGAATTCTAAAAACCCTTCCAATTGTCCAGAAAAACCTATGAGAAACGACGGCTTCGACCCCGTGCTAGCCGAGGTTACGGCCTCTCAGGACAAGCTGATTACCTGACTGAGAGTGCGGCGAGTAAAGAAGATAAGCCATCTGATGGCCACGCTAAACATATGTTGTGACCTGATGCATAGGATATCTCCAACCCTTCTCGCGAGCTCCATAAGGTCATATCGTGCACTCATCCAAACGTGTGCGACCATACCAGCACTAGAGCACCGGATCCCATCAGAACTCCGCAGTTAAGCGTGCTTGGGCGAGAGTAGTACTGGGATGGGTGACCTCCTGGGAAGTCCTCGTGTTGCACCCATCTTTTGTCGCTCGGGTGGAGAAACACCTCTTTTTTACCTCTGACGAAAGCGCGCTCCCTCTGATCGCGGATCCCGATGCGCCGTGGGAGGGAGCTAATCCATCGGCGCTTCATGGGTGCAAGGATCCCTAGGCGCACCGGTTACCACCTTTCCCGCTTGTTCATTCGTGACCCGAAGTAATCGTCCGCTCTGCAACACCCCCACACTTCAGTTCGCGCGGCGTGGAATTGCTGGCATTTTTGGCATCAACAGAACGAACACGGGACATGAGGATCATGAGTGGACGATGAACGGAAAGTGACAATGAAGATGCGTGGTTTAGTTCAAAAATGCACGCAAACTTCAAATGGCCATAACTTTTGATCCGATCGTCTGATTTTCGCCCACAATATGTTTTCGGGAAGGTCTCGGCGATGACCATCCATTGGCGTATAATGGGAACCCGTTCGACATCATACCGCGCTCTCAAATCGGCCAGATTCAACTCCGTTTAAAGGTTATCGCGGTTTTTCTCTTTCGGCAATTTCGTCCTTATGGATATGTCACCGAAGAATTCTAAAAACCCTTCCAATTGTCCAGAAAAACCTATGAGAAACGACAGCTTCGACCCCGTGCTAGCCGAGGTTACGGCCCGCATGCTGGAAGAGCGCACCTCGGGGAGAGTGGCATAAAGAGAAAGTGTCGGAGAATTCTAACGTGTGCGACCATACCAGCACTAGAGCACCGGATCCCATCAGAACTCCGCAGTTAAGCGTGCTTGGGCGAGAGTAGTACTGGGATGGGTGACCTCCTGGGAAGTCCTCGTGTTGCACCCAACTTTTGTCGCCCGGTGCAGAAACTCCACTTTTTACCAGCGGCGAGCGCGCACTCTCTCCGGCCGCTGATCCCGAGGCGCCGCACTGATCCCGAGGCTCCTCGCTGATCCTGAGGTGCCACGCTGATGCCGAGGCACCTTTTACGGCCGCGTATCACCGGGCGCCGCTTGCGCGGCTACGTCAGATGCGCCGCTGCGTCCTAAGCCTCATCAGCAGACATAACTTCGCGCTCACGCCCGAAATCAAAGCCGCATCCCCACTCTGGGGTCCCCGCGGAGAGTCGGGCGGCGTGGCGAGCAGGCCGTTGCCCGTCGACTAAATTTTCGTCGAAAATTGCTTAATCTGATTTGAAACGGAGCCCGCATGCTGGAAGAGCGCACCTCGGGGCGAGTGGCATAAAGAGAAAGTGTCGGAGAATTCTAACGTGTGCGACCATACCAGCACTAGAGCACCGGATCCCATCAGAACTCCGCAGTTAAGCGTGCTTGGGCGACAGTAGTACTGGGATGGGTGACCTCCTGGGAAGTCCTTGTGTTGCACTCATCTTTTGCCGCTCGGGTGGAGA
This sequence comes from Dactylorhiza incarnata, assembly GCA_033032865.1. NCBI lineage: Eukaryota > Viridiplantae > Streptophyta > Magnoliopsida > Asparagales > Orchidaceae > Dactylorhiza > Dactylorhiza incarnata. The sequence goes on along the minus strand of JAWHQI010000968.1, from coordinate 135,241 downwards.
AACACCCCTTTTTTACCTCCGATGAAAGCGCGCTCCCTCTGATCGCGGATCCCGATGCGCCGTGGGAGGGAGCTAATCCATCGGCGCTTCATGGGTGCAAGGATCCCTAGGCGCACCGGTTACCACCTTTCCCGCTTATTCATTCGTGACCCGAAGTAACCGTCCGCTCTGCAACACCCTCACACTTCAGTTCGCGCGGCGTGGAATTGGTGGCATTTTTGGCATCAACAGAAAGAACACGGGACATGAGGATCATGAGTGGACGATGAACAGAAAGTGGCAATGAAGATGCGTGGTTTAGTTCAAAAATGCACGCAAACTTCAAATGGCCATAACTTTTGATCCGATCGTCTGATTTTCGCCCACAATATGTTTTCGGGAAGGTCTCGGCGATGCCCATCCATTGGCGAATGGTGGGAACCCGTTCGACATCATACCGCGCTCTCAAATCGGCCAGATTCAACTCCGTTTAAAGGTTATCGCGGTTTTTCTCTTTCGGCAATTTCGTCCTTATGGATATGTCACCGAAGAATTCTAAAAACCCTTCCAATTGTCCAGAAAAACCTATGAGAAACGACGGCTTCGACCCCGTGCTAGCCGAGGTTACGGCCTCTCAGGACAAGCTGATTACCTGACTGAGAGTGCGGCGAGTAAAGAAGATAAGCCATCTGATGGCCACGCTAAACATATGTTGTGACCTGATGCATAGGATTTCTCCAACCCTTCTCGCGAGCTCCATAAGGTCTTATCGTGCACTCATCCAAACGTGTGCGACCATACCAGCACTAGAGCACCGGATCCCATCAGAACTCCGCAGTTAAGCGTGCTTGGGCGAGAGTAGTACTGTGATGGGTGACCTCCTGGGAAGTCCTCGTGTTGCACCCAACTTTTGCCGCCCGGTGCAGAAACTCCACTTTTTACCAGCGGCGAGCGCGCACTCTATCTGGGCGCTGATCCCGAGGCACCGCACTGATCCCGAGGCGCCGCGCTGATCCCGAGGCGCCACGCTGATGCCGAGGCACCTCCTACGGTCGCGTATCACCGGGCGCCGCTTGCGCGGCTGCGTCAGATGCGCCGCTGCGTCCTAAGCCTCATCAGCAGACCTAACTTCGCGCTCACGCCCGAAATTAAAGCCGCATCCCCACTCTGGGGTCCCCGCGGAGAGCCGGGCGGCGTGGTGAGCAGGCCGTTGCGCGTCGACCAAATTTTCGTCTAAAATTGCTTAATTTGATTTGAAACGGAGCCCGCATGCTGGAAGAGCGCACCTCGGGGCGACGTGCATAAAGAGAAAGTGTCGGAGAATTCTAACGTGTGCGACCATACCAGCACTAGAGCACCGGATCCCATCAGAACTCCGTAGTTAAGCGTGCTTGGGCGAGAGTAGTACTGGGATGGGTGACCTCCTGGGAAGTCCTCGTGTTCCCCCCATCTTTTGCCGCTCGGGTGGAGAAACACCCCTTTTTTACCTCCGACGAAAGCGCGCTCCCTCTGATCGCGGATCCCGATGCGCCGTGGGAGGGAGCTAATCCATCGGCGCTTCATGGGTGCAAGGATCCCTAGGCGCACCGGTTACCACCTTTCCCGCTTGTTCATTCGTGACCCGAAGTAACCGTCCGCTCTGCAACATCCCCACACTTCAGTTCGCGCGGCGTGGAATTGGTGGCATTTTTGGCATCAACAGAACGAACACGGGACATGAGGATCATGAGTGGACGATGAATGGAAAGTGGCAATGAAGATGCGTGGTTTAGTTCAAAAATGCACGCAAACTTCAAATGGCCATAACTTTTGATCCGATCGTCTGATGTTCGCCCACAATATGTTTTCGGGAAGGTCTCGGCGATGCCCATCCATTTGCGAACAGTGGGAACCTGTTCGACATCATACCGCGCTCTCAAATCGGTCAGATTCAACTCCGTTTAAAGGTTATCGCGGTTTTTCTCTTTCGGCAATTTCGTCCTTATGGATATGTCACCGAAGAATTCTAAAAACCCTTCCAATTGTCCAGAAAAACCTATGAGAAACGACGGCTTCGACCCCGTGCTAGCCGAGGTTACGGCCTCTCAGGACAAGCTGATTACCTGACTGAGAGTGCGGCGAGTAAAGAAAATAAGCCATCTGATGGCCACGCTAAACATATGTTGTGACCTGATGCATAGGATTTCTCCAACCCTTCTCGCGAGCTCCATAAGGTCATATCGTGCACTCATCCAAACGTGTGCGACCATACCAGCACTAGAGCACCGGATCCCATCAGAACTCCGCAGTTAAGCGTGCTTGGGCGAGAGTAGTACTGGGATGGGTGACTTCCTGGGAAGTCCTCGTGTTGCACCCAACTTTTGCCGCCCGGTGCAGAAACTCCACTTTTTACCAGCGGCGAGGGCGCACTCTCTCCGGCCGCTGATCCCGAGGCGCCGCACTGATCCCGAGGCATCGCGCTGACCCCGAGGCGCCACGCTGATGCCAAGGCACCTCCTACGGCCGCGTATCACCGGGCGCCGCTTGCGCGGCTGCGTCAGACGCGCCGCTGCGTCCTAAGCCTCATATGCAGACATAACTTCGCGCTCACGTCCGAAATCAAAGCCGCATCCCCACTCTGGGGTCCCCGCGGAGAGCCGGGCGGCGTGGCGAGCAGGCCGTTGGCCGTCGACCAAATTTTTGTCGAAAATTGCTTAATCTAATTTGAAACGGAGCCCGCAAGCTGGAAGAGCGCACCTCGGGGCGAGTGGCATAAAGAGAAAGTGTCGGAGAATTCTAACGTGTGCGACCATACGAGCACTAGAGCACCGGATCCCATCAGAACTCCGCAGTTAAGCGTGCTTGGGTGAGAGTAGTACTGGGATGGGTGACCTCTTGGGAAGTTCTCGTGTTGCACCCATCTTTTGCCGCTCGGGTGGAGAAACACCCCTTTTTACCTCCGACGAAAGCGCGCTCCCTCTGATCGCGGATCCCGATGCGCCGTGGGAGGGAGCTAATCCATCGGCGCTTCATGGGTGCAAGGATCCCTAGGCGCACCGGTTACCACCTTTCCCGCTTGTTCATTCGTGACCCGAAGTAACCGTCCGCTCTGCAACACCCCCACACTTCAGTTCGCGCGGCGTGCAATTAGTGGCATTTTTGGCATCAACAGAACGAACACGGGACATGAGGATCATGAGTCGACGATGAACGGAAAGTGGCAATGAAGATACGTGGTTTAGTTCAAAAATGCACGCAAACTTCAAATGACCATAACTTTTGATCCGATCGTCTGATTTTCTCCCACAATATGTTTTCGGGAAGGTCTCGGCAATGCCCATCCATTGGCGAACAGTGGGAACTCGTTAGACATCATACCGCACTCTCAAATCGGCCAGATTCAACTCCGTTTAAAGGTTATCGCGGTTTTTCTCTTTCGGCAATTTCGTCCTTATGGATATGTCACCGAAGAATTCTAAAAACCCTTCCAATTGTCCAGAAAAACCTATGAGAAACGACGGCTTCGACCCCGTGCTAGCCGAGGTTACGGCCTCTCAGGACAAGCTGATTACCTGACTGAGAGTGCGGCTAGTAATGAAGATAAGCCATCTGATGGCCACGCTAAACATATGTTGTGACCTGATGCATAGGATTTCTCCAACCCTTCTCGCGAGCTCCATAAGGTCATATCGTGCACTCATCCAAACGTGTACGACCATACCAGCACTAGAGCACCGGATCCCATCAGAACTCCGCAGTTAAGCGTGCTTGGGCGAGAGTAGTACTGGGATGGGTGACCTCCTGGGAAGTCCTCGTGTTCCACCCAACTTTTCCCGCCCGGTGCAGAAACTCCACTTTTTACAGTAGCGAGCGCGCACTCTCTCCGGCCGCTGATCCCGAGGCGCCGCACTGATCTCGAGGCGCCTCGCTGATCCCGAGGCGCCACGCTGATGCCGAGGCACCTCCTACGGCCGCGTATCATCGGGCGCCGCTTGCGCGGCTGCTTCAGACGCGCCGCTGCGTCCTAAGCCTCATCAGCAGATATAACTTCGCGCTCACGCCCGAAATCAAAGCCGCATCCCCACTCTGGGGTCCCCGCTGAGAGCCGGGCGGCGTGGCGAGCAGGCCGTTGCCCGTCGACCAAATTTTTGTCGAAAATTGCTTAATCTGATTTGAAACGGAGCCCGCATGCTGGAAGAGCGCACCTCGGGGCGAGTGGCATAAAGAGAAAGTGTCGGAGAATTCTAACGTGTGCGACCATACCAGCACAAGAGCACCGGATCCCATCAGAACTCCGCAGTTAAGCGTGCTTGGGCGAGAGTAGTACTGGGATGGGTGACCTCCTGGGAAGTCCTCGTGTTGCACCCATCTTTTGCCGCTCGGGTGGAGAAACACCCCTTTTTACCTCCGACGAAAGCGCGCTCCCTCTGATCGCGGATCCCGATGCGCCGTGGGAGGGAGCTAATCAATCGGCGCTTCATGGGTGCAAGGATCCCTAGGCGCACCGGTTACCACCTTTCCCGCTTGTTCATTCGTGACCCGAAGTAACCGTTAGCTCTACAACACCCCCACACTTCAGTTCGCGCGGCGTGGAATTGGTGGCATTTTTGGCATCAACGGAACGAACACGGGACATGAGGATCATGAGTGGACGATGAACGGAAAGTGGCAATGAAGATGCGTGGTTTAGTTCAAAAATGCACGCAAACTTCAAATGGCCATAACTTTTGATCCGATCGTCTGATTTTCACCCACAATATGTTTTCGGGAAGGTCTCAGCGATGCCCATCCATTGGCGAACGGTGGGAACTCGTTCGACATCATACCGCGCTCTCAAATCGGCCAGATTCAACTCCGTTTAAAGGTTATCGCGGTTTTTCTCTTTCGGCAATTTCGTCCTTATGGATATGTCACCGAAGAATTCTAAAAACCCTTCCAATTGTCCAGAAAAACCTATGAGAAATGACGGCTTCGACCCCGTGCTAGCCGAGGTTACGGCCTCTCAGGACAAGCTGATTACCTGACTGAGAGTGCGGCGAGTAAAGAAGCTAAGCCATCTGATGGCCACGCTAAACATATGTTGTGACCTGATGCATAGGATTTCTCCAACCCTTCTCGCGAGCTCCATAAGGTCATATCGTGCACTCATCCAAACGTGTGCGACCATACCAGCACTAGAGCACCGGATCCCATCAGAACTCCGCAGTTAAGCGTGCTTGGGCGAGAGTAGTACTGGGATGGGTGACCTCCTGGGAAGTCCTCGTGTTGCACCCAACTTTTGCCGCCCGGTGCAGAAACTCCACTTTTTACCAGCGGCGAGCGCGCACTCTCTCCGTCCGCTGATCCCGAGGCGCCGCACTGATCTCGAGGCGCCTCGCTGATCCCAAGGCGCCACGCTGATGCCGGGGCACCTCCTACGGCCGCGTATCACCGGGCGCCGCTTGCGCGGCTGCGTCAGACGCGCCGCTGCGTCCTAAGCCTCATCAGCAGACATAACTTCGCGCTCACGCCAGAAATCAAAGCCGCATCCCCACTCTAGGGTCCCCGCGGAGAGCCGGGCGGCGTGGCGAGCAGGCCGTTGCCCGTCGACTAAATTTTCGTCGAAAATTGCTTAATCTGATTTGAAACGGAGCCCGCATGCTGGAAGAGCGCACCTCGGGGCGAGTGGCATAAAGAGAAAGTGTCGGAGAATTCTAACGTGTGCGACCATACCAGCACTAGAGCACCGGATCCCATCAGAACTCCGCAGTTAAGCGTGCTTGGGCGAGAGTAGTACTGGGATGGGTGACACCACCTCCTGGGAAGTCCTCGTGTTGCACCCATCTTTTGCCGCTTGGGTGGAGAAACACCCTTTTTTTTACCTCCGACGAAAGCGCGCTCCCTCTGATCGCGGATCCCGATGCGCCGTGGGATGGAGCTAATCCATCGGCGCTTCATGGGTGCAAGGATCCCTAGGCGCACCGGTTACCACCTTTCCCGCTTGTTCATTCGTGACCCGAAGTAACCGTCCGCTCTGCAACACCCCCACACTTCAGTTCGCGCGGCGTGGAATTGGTGGCATTTTTGGCATCAACAGAACGAACACGGGACATGAGGATCATGAGTGGACGATGAACGGAAAGTGGCAATGAAGATGCGTGGTTTAGTTCAAAAATGCACGCAAACTTCAAATGGCCATAACTTTTGATCCGATCGTCTGATTTTCGCGCACAATATGTTTTCGAGAAGGTCTCGGCGATGCCCATCCATTGGCGAACGGTGGGAACCTGTTCGACATCATACCGCGCTCTCAAATCGGCCAGATTCAACTCCGTTTAAAGGTTATCGCGGTTTTTCTCTTTCGGCAATTTCGTCCTTATGGATATGTCACCGAAGAATTCTAAAAACCCTTCCAATTGTCCAGAAAAACCTATGAGAAACGACGGCTTCGACCACGTGCTAGCCGAGGTTACGGCCTCTCAGGACAAGCTGATTACCTGACTGAGAGTGCGGCGAGTAAAGAAGATAAGCCATCTGATGGCCACGCTAAACATATGTTGTGACCTGATGCATAGGATTTCTCCAACCCTTCTCGCGAGCTCCATAAGGTCATATCGTGCACTCATCCAAATGTGTGCGACCATACCAGCACTAGAGCACCGGATCCCATCAGAACTCCGCAGTTAAGCGTGCTTGGGCGAGAGTAGTACTGGGATGGGTGACCTCCTGGGAAGTCCTCGTGTTGCACCCAACTTTTGCCGCCCGGTGCAGAAACTCCACTTTTTACCAGCGGCGAGCGCGCACTCTCTCCGGCCGCTGATCCCGAGGCGCCGCACTGATCCCGAGGCGCCTCGCTGATCCTGAGGCGCCACGCTGATGCCGAGGCACCTCCTACGGCCGCGTATCACCGGGCGCTGCTTGCGCGGCTGCGTCAGACGCGCCGCTGCGTCCTAAGCCTCATCAGCAGACATAACTTCGCGCTCACGCCCGAAATCAAAGCCGCATCCCCACTCTGGGGTCCCTGCGGAGAGCCGGGCGGCGTGGCGAGCAGGCCGTTGGCCGTCGACCAAATTTTTGTCGAAAATTGCTTAATCTAATTTGAAACGGAGCCCGCAAGCTGGAAGAGCGCACCTCGGGGCGAGTGGCATAAAGAGAAAGTGTCGGAGAATTCTAACGTGTGCGACCATACTAGCACTAGAGCACCGGATCCCATCAGAACTCCGCAGTTAAGCGTGCTTGGGTGAGAGTAGTACTGGGATGGGTGACCTCTTGGGAAGTTCTCGTGTTGCACCCATCTTTTGCCGCTCGGGTGGAGAAACACCCCTTTTTTACCTCCGACGAAAGCGCGCTCTCTCTGATCGCGAATCCCGATGCGCCGTGGGAGGGAGCTAATCCATCGGCGCTTCATGGGTGCAAGGATCCCTAGGCGTACCGGTTACCACCTTTCCCGCTTGTTCATTCGTGACCCGAAGTAACCGTCCGCTCTGCAACACCCCCACACTTCAGTTCGCGCGGCGTGGAATTGGTGGCATTTTTGGCATCAACAGAACGAACATGGGACATGAGGATCATGAGTGGACGATGAACGGAAAGTGGCAATGAAGATGCGTGGTTTAGTTCAAAAATGCACGCAAACTTCAAATGGCCATAACTTTTGATCCGATCGTCTGATTTTCGCCCACAATATGTTTTCGGGAAGGTCTCGGTGATGCCCATCCATTGGCGAACGGTGGGAACCCGTTCGACATCATACCGCGCTCTTAAATCGGCCAGATTCAACTTCGTTTAAAGGTTATCGCGGTTTTTCTCTTTCGGCAATTTCGTCCTTATGGATATGTCACCGAAGAATTCTAAAAACCCTTCCAATTGTCCAGAAAAACCTATGAGAAACGACGGCTTCGACCCCGTGCTAGCCGAGGTTACGGCCTCTCAGGACAAGCTGATTACCTGACTGAGAGTGCGGCGAGTAAAGAAGATAAGCCATCTGATGGCCACGCTAAACATATGTTGTGACCTGATGCATAGGATTTCTCCAACCCTTCTCGCGAGCTCCATAAGGTCATATCGTGCACTCATCCAAACGTGTGCGACCATACCAGCACTAGAGCACCGGTTCCCATCAGAACTCTGCAGTTAAGCGTGCTTGGGCGAGAGTAGTACTGGGATGGGTGACCTCCTGGGAAGTCCTCGTGTTGCACCCAACTTTTGCCGCCCGGTGCAGAAACTCCACTTTTTACCAGCGGCGAGCGCGCACTCTCTCCGGCCGCTGATCCCGAGGCGCCGAACTGATCCCGAGGCGCCGCGCTGATCCCGAGGCGCCACGCTGATGCCGAGGCACCTCCTACGGCCGCGTATCACCGGGCGCCGCTTGCGCGGCTGCGTCTGACGCGCCGCTGCGTCCTAAGCCTCATCAGCAGACATAACTTCGCGCTCACGCCCGAAATCAAAGCCGCATCCCCACTCTGGGGTCCCCGCGGAGAGCCGGGCGGCGTGGCGAGCAGGCCGTTGCCCGTCGACCAAATTTTCGTCGAAAATTGCTTAATCTGATTTGAAACGGAGCCCGCATGCTGGAAGAGCGTACCTCGGGGCGAGTGGCATAAAGAGAAAGTGTCGGAGAATTCTAACGTGTGCGACCATACCAGCACTAGAGCACCGGATCCCATCAGAACTCCGCAGTTAAGCGTGCTTGGGCGAGAGTAGTACTGGGATGGGTGACCTCCTGGGAAGTCCTCGTGTTGCACCCATATTTTGCCGCTCGGGTGGAGAAACACCCCTTTTTTACCTCCGACGAAAGCGCGCTCCCTCTGATCGCGGATCCCGATGCGCCGTGGGAGGGAGCTAATCCATCGGCGCTTCATGGGTGCAAGGATCCCTAGGCGCACCGGTTACCACCTTTCCCGCTTGTTCATTCGTGACCCGAAGTAACCGTCCGCTCTGCAACACCCCCACACTTCAGTTCGCGCGGCGTGGAATTGGTGGCATTTTTGGCATCAACAGAACGAACACGGGACATGAGGATCATGAGTGGACGATGAACGGAAAGTGGCAATGAAGATGCGTGGTTTAGTTCAAAAATGCACGCAAACTTCAAATGGCCATAACTTTTGATCCGATCGTCTGATTTTCGCCCACAATATATTTTCGGGAAGGTCTCGGCGATGCCCATCCATTGGCGAACGGTGGGAACCCGTTCGACATCATACCGCGCTCTCAAAACGGCCAGATTCAACTCCGTTTAAAGGTTATCGCGGTTTTCTCTTTCGGCAATTTCGTCCTTATGGATATGTCACAGAAGAAATGACGGCTTCGACCCCGTGCTAGCCGAGTTTACGGCCTCTCACGACAAGCTGATTACCTGACTGAAAGTGCGGCGAGTAAAGAAGATAAGCCATCTGATGGCCACGCTAAACATATGTTGTGACCTGATGCATAGGATTTCTCCAACCCTTCTCGCGAGCTCCATAAGGTCATATTGTGCACTCATCCAAACGTTTGCGACCATACCAGCACTAGAGCACCGGATCCCATCAGAACTCCGCAGTTAAGCGTGCTTGGGCGAGAGTAGTACTGGGATGGGTGACCTCCTAGGAAGTCCTCGTGTTGCACCCAACTTTTGCCGCCCGGTGCAGAAACTCCACTTTTTACCAGCGGCGAATGCGCACTCTCTCCGGCCGCTGATCCCGAGGCGCCGCACTGATCCCGAGGCGCCTCGCTGATCCCGATGCGCCAGGCTGATGCCGAGGCACCTCCTAGCGCCGCGTATCACCGGGCGCCGCTTGCGCGGCTGCGTCAGACGCGCCGCTGCGTCCTAAGCCTCATCAGCAGACATAACTTCGCGCTCACGCCCGAAATCAAAGCCGCATCCCTACTCTGGGGTCCCCGCGGAGAGCCGGGCGGCGTGGCGAGCAGGCCGTTGCCCGTCGACCAAATTTTCGTCGAAAATTGCTTAATCTGATTTGAAACGGAGCCCGCATGCTGGAAGAGCGCACCTCGAGGCGAGTGGCATAAAGAGAAAGTGTCGGAGAATTCTAACGTGTGCGACCATACCAGCACTAGAGCACCGGATCCCATCAGAACTCCGCAGTTAAGCGTGCTTGGGCGAGAGTAGTACTGGGATGGGTGACCTCCTGGGAAGTCCTCGTGTTGCACCCATCTTTTGCCGCTCGGGTGGAGAAACACCCCTTTTTTACCTCCGAAGAAAGCGCGCTCCCTCTGATCGCGGATCCCGATGCGCCGTGGGAGGGAGCTAATCCATCGGCGCTTCATGGGTGCAAGGATCCCTAGGCGCACCGGTTACCACCTTTCCCGCTTGTTCATTCGTGACCCGAAGTAACCGTCCGCTCTGCAACACCCCCACACTTCAGTTCGCGCGGCGTGGAATTGGTGGCATTTTTGGCATCAACAGAACGAACACGGGACATGAGGATCATGAGTGGACGATGAACGGAAAGTGACAATGAAGATGCGTGGTTTAGTTCAAAAATGCACGCAAACTTCAAATGGCCATAACTTTTGATCCGATCGTCTGATTTTCGCCCACAATATGTTTTCGGGAAGGTCTCGGCGATGCCCATCCATTGGCGTATAGTGGGAACCCGTTCGACATCAAACCGCGCTCTCAAATCGGCCAGATTCAACTCAGTTTAAAGGTTATCGCGGTTTTTCTCTTTCGGCAATTTCGTCCTTATGGATATGTCACCGAAGAATTCTAAAAACCCTTCTAATTGTCCAGAAAAACCTATGAGAAACGACGGCTTCGACCCCGTGCTAGCTGAGGTTACGGCCTCTCAGGACAAGCTGATTACCTGACTGAGAGTGCGGCGAGTAAAGAAGATAAGCCATCTGATGGCCACGCTAAATATATGTTGTGACCTGATGCATAGGATTTCTCCAACCCTTCTCGCGAGCTCCATAAGGTCATATCGTGCACTCATCCAAACGTGTGCGACCATACCAGCACTAGAGCACCGGATCCCATCAGAACTCTGCAGTTAAGCGTGCTTGGGCGAGAGTAGTACTGGGATGGGTGACCTCCTGGGAAGTCCTCGTGTTGCACCCAACTTTTGCCGCCCGGTGCAGAAACTCCACTTTTTACCAGCGGCGAGCGCGCACTCTCTCCGGCCGCTGATCCCGAGGCGCCGCACTAATCCTGAGGCTCCTCGCTGATCCCGAGGCGCCACGCTGATGCCGAGGCACCTCCTACGGCCGCGTATCACCGGGCGCCGCTTGCGCGGCTGCGTCAGACGCGCCGCTGCGTCCTAAGCCTCATCAGCAGACATAACTTCGCGCTCACGCCCGAAATCAAAGCCGCATCCCCACTCTGGGGTCCCCGCGGAGAGCCGGGCGGTGTGGCGAGCAGGCCGTTGCCCGTCGACCAAATTTTCGTCGAAAATTGCTTAATCTGATTTGAAATGGAGCCCGCATGCTGGAAGAGCGCACCTCGAGGCGAGTGGCATAAAGAGAAAGTGTCGGAGGCACCCAACTTTTGCCGCCCGGTGCAGAAACTCCACTTTTTACCAGCGGCGAGCGCGCACTCTCTCCGGCCGCTGATCCCGAGGCGCCGCACTAATCCTGAGGCTCCTCGCTGATCCCGAGGCGCCACGCTGATGCCGAGGCACCTCCTACGGCCGCGTATCACCGGGCGCCGCTTGCGCGGCTGCGTCAGACGCGCCGCTGCGTCCTAAGCCTCATCAGCAGACATAACTTCGCGCTCACGCCCGAAATCAAAGCCGCATCCCCACTCTGGGGTCCCCGCGGAGAGCCGGGCGGTGTGGCGAGCAGGCCGTTGCCCGTCGACCAAATTTTCGTCGAAAATTGCTTAATCTGATTTGAAATGGAGCCCGCATGTTGGAAGAGCGCACCTCGGGGCGAGTGGCATAAAGAGAAAGTGTCGGAGAATTCTAACGTGTGCGACCATACCAGCACTAGAGCACCGGATCCCATCAGAACTCCGCAGTTAAGCGTGCTTGGGCGAGAGTAGTACTGGGATGGGTGACCTCCTGGGAAGTCCTTGTGTTGCACCCATCTTTTGCCGCTCGGGTGGAGAAACACCCCTTTTTTACCTCCGACGAAAGCGCGCTCCCTCTGATTGCGGATCCCGATGCGCCGTGGGAGGGAGCTAATCCATCGGTGCTTCATGGGTGCAAGGATCCCTAGGCGCATCGGTTACCACCTTTCCCGCTTGTTCATTCGTGACCCGAAGTAACCGTCCGCTCTGCAACACCCCCACACTTCAGTTCGCGCGGCGTGGAATTGGTGGCATTTTTGGCATCAACAGAACGAACACGGGACATGAGGATCATGAGTGGACGATGAACGGAAAGTGGCAATGAAGATGCGTGGTTTAGTTCAAAAATGCACGCAAACTTCAAATGGCCATAACTTTTGATCCGATCGTCTGATTTTCGCCCACAATATGTTTTCGGGAAGGTCTCAGCGATGCCCATCCATTGGCGAATGGTGGGAACCAGTTCGACATCATATCGCGCTCTCAAATCGGACAGATTCAACTCCGTTTAAAGGTTATCGCGGTTTTTCTCTTTCTGCAATTTCGTCCTTATGGATATGTCACCGAAGAATTCTAAAAACCCTTCCAATTGTTCAGAAAAACCTATGAGAAACGACAGCTTCGACCCCGTGCTAGCCGAGGTTACAGCCTCTCAGGACAAGCTGATTACCTGACTGAGAGTGCGGCGAGTAAAGAAGATAAGCCATCTGATGGTCACGCTAAACATATGTTGTGACCTGATGTATAGGATTTCTCCAACCCTTCTCGCGAGCTCCATAAGGTCATATCGTGCACTCATCCAAACGTGTGCGACCATACCAGCACTAGAGCACCGGATCTGATGTAGGGTTAGTCTTATTTGAAATGGCCACGAGAAAATCTCTCGTTCGCCCTCAACAAACCTAGATCTATCCGCACCTACACAAGCATTCTAGCAATCGTAATAACGGATTGAACGATCACAAACGTATCAAAATAGAAGATAATAAATTCTAATTCAGCGATTCAAGGCTTAAGACGCAAACTCCCAAGAAATTAAATCAAAGATCCGATCCGTTGTGAGGGCAAACAAAGGATTTAAAGGCCTAGGTTTGCCATACGCAATAGATCTTCCCGATCCGGATCTAGTGTAGATCGATGACAAAGAAATGATTTGAAAAGCGGCGATGTATTTTAAAATCGCGGAAAAGACGGTTGCATAAATCCTCCACAAAACTAAGCAAGAATCACACAAGATTAAAGGAATAGAGATTGCCCAACCCGGATCTAAAGCACACAAAATATGGTGGAAGAATCACTCTCTCCACGGATCCACCGGCGTCACACCGAATGGGTTTGCAACCTTTTCTGTTGGCGTCGCACCAAGGAACTCCACGCCGGCGTCGCACCGAAGAAGGATGGAGGAGGCAAGAAGCGGCGTCACACCACAAGAGGAGGGGGGGGGGGGGGGGGGGGGGCGGCGGCTAGGAGGTCTCGCACCTCTGTGGCCGAAATTCCACAAGGGGGACTTTAGGGTTTGCCTTTTCAATCATCTATTTCATCAAGGAGGGTTCCTTAAATAGGAGTTTACATCAAAATTCAGCCATTCAAGATGGCGTTTAGAATCTCCGCCATCCAAATGGTTAAATGCACACCAACAGTTCAAAACGCATGAAAATAAAATAAAACAAGAGCATAATGAAATATAAAATTATTTCCATCATATGAAATAATTTTATATCCATAAATAGATAAAATAAACGCCTTAAATAAATGAGAGGTCATTAAGCAGGCTTGGCACGCCGCGGGCGGAGGTTGTAACGTGATCCTCCGTTAGCATCAACAGGGCGCCTCAAGTCCTTGTGTCGTTGCGCCACGGCAACTGGATCATCTTCATGAATAAGTGGAGGGGCCGCGGCATCAATCCTCCCCTGCTCGAAATCACGCGTCACTGATGCGTGGTCTAAGAAGTAGCGGTGGAGGAGAGCAGCATCCAAGCGTCGAAGCTCCGTCTCAAGTACCCAAGAGTCGTCCGAAGGGGGGCGGTCGCGCCAACGGACGAGAACGCGATAAGTATCACCATCCGGAGTAGACAGTGGCTCAGCATCAAGTATCACCTCTGGAGTAAGAAATGTCTTCGGAAACCTGGGAAACATGTCAGCAGTAGGAAAAAAAGATTGCAACTTACCATCCGATGATAATCCTGTGGGGGCCGAAAGAGAGAGATCATCCGAACTACCACTCCCCAACCCATTAGAAAGTGTAGTGGAGGAAGAAGACGACAAAGAATTCAACTCAGGTGGAGGCAACACAAACAACGTCAAATCCGAGACATTAAAAATAGGGGATATACCCCAATCAGCAAGCAAATCCAAAACATAAGCATTGTCACCTAACTTTTTTTGAATTCGAAACGGGCCGGCTCGCTTTGGAGCTAATTTCTTAACGGTGCCGGTAGGCATTCGTTCGGGAACTAAGCGGACTAAAACTTGATCGGCGACATTAAAATGTGACATTCTCCTATGTTGATTTGCATGTGACTGATACAACTCGTATTGAGATGCCAGAGTTGCTCGGATATGTGCGTGCAAATCTTGGATGTGTTGGGCGAAAGATTGTGCGAATTGACTTGTCTTAAATGTGGGTGGTAACGGAACCAAGTCAAGAGGCACAGGAGCGTTATACCCATGAACGATTTCATTCGGAGACATACCCGTGGATCTATTTTTAGAGTTATTATAAGCCAACTGGGCATGGGGGAGGAGTAAGTCCCATGTGCCCTTGTGGTCGCTCACAAGACACCGCAGAAGGTTACCTAAACTCCTATTGACCACCTCCGTTTGCCCATCTGTTTGAGGATGATAGGCAGCAGAGAATAGCAATTTGGTTCCCATAAGGACCCATAAAGTCTTCCAAAAGTAGCTAGTAAATTTGACATCCCTGTCCGAGACAATAGTCTTCGGAACCCCGCGGTGGCTAACGACGTTCCTAAAATATAGCTTCGCAATGTGAGAGGCATCGTTGGTCTTGCTACAAGGGATAAAATATGCCATCTTGGAGAACCTATCTACAACAACGAATATAGAGTCGTGTCGGTGAAACGTGGGGGGAAGGCCTAGAATGAAATCCATGCTCACGTCTTCCCAAGGTTTAGATGGAATAGGTAACGGTGTATACAAACCAACATTGGTCTTAGAACCTTTGGAGACTTGACACGTTCGACAACTGCTCACTACACGTCCAACCATGACCTTAAGTTTTGGCCAATAAAACTTCTCTTCCACGAGCACAATAGTCTTGTCACGCCCGAAGTGACCACCCAACCCGCCACTATGCAACTCCCAAATAATGTGTAGTCGTAGGGAAGATTGCGGAATGCATAATTTCCCGTGCCGAAAGAGGTAACCATCCCTAATAGTGAAGGCCGAGATAGTGGTGGGGGAGTTGTCCTGTGCGGATAGGTACAACTCCTGGAAATCCGGGCACGTGGCGTACTCATCCTTAATGCGCTCGAACCCAATAACATGCACTTTCATGGTAGACAGAAAGAGGGTGAGGCGGCTAAGCGCATCGGCGACTCGATTCTCCGAACCCTTAAGGTGCTTAATGTTAAACGTGTATTCTTGAAGGAACGCAACCCACTTCGCGTGCCGCGGGCTGATCTTATGACTACCGTTTATGAATCTCAAAGCATCATGGTTAGAAAGGAGCACAAATTCCTTGGACAGAAGATAGTGTCTCCAATGATGCAAACACCTCACAATCGCATAGAACTCTCGGTCGTAGTTGGAATAATTGAGCTTTGCGCCTGCCAACTTCTCACTAAAATAACTGATAGGGTGGCCCTCTTGACTTAGGACTCCTCCTATCCCTACCCCAGACGCATCACAAGTAACCTCAAAGACCTTGGTGAAGTCAGGGAGACGTAACACCGGTGCTTCGGTCATGAGTTGCTTGATCCTACGGAAGGCAAAAGTAGCAGACTTCGACCACGCAAACTCTCCCTTCTTCATACAATCGGTAATAGGTGCCATGATGCTACTAAAGTCTCATATAAAACGACGATAAAATGTAGCTAGCCCATGAAAACTGCGCACCTCTCGAATGCTAGTCGGCTCAGGCCAATCCTTAATCACCTGGACCTTCCCGGGGTCTACTCGTATACCTTCGGACCCAACAATATAACCTAAGAATTCTACCTCAGATACTCGAAAAGTGCACTTTTTAAGGTTCAGATAAAGAGTTTCCTTCCGAAGGGTGGAAAGAACTGTACGCAGATGTGAGATGTGATCGGTGGGGGTGGTACTATAGATGAGGATGTCGTCGAAGTAGACAACCACGAACTTCCCCATATAAGGCTGGAAGACATGAGTCATCATCCTAGAGAACGTGCTTGGGGCATTGGATAACCCAAAAGGCATCACAAGCCACTCGTACAGTCCATCCTTGGACTTAAACGCTGTCTTCCACTCATCTCCCTCACGGATCCTGATCTGGTGATAACCACTCCACAAATCTAGCTTGGAAAAGATGGTGGCACCCGCTAATACATCGAGGAGATCATCTAATCGTGGGATTGGAAATCTATACTTGATGGTGATTTTGTTGATAGCACGGCTATCAACACACATCCTCCACGAACCATCCTTCTTGGGGGCAAGAAGGGCTGGAACAGCACATGGGCTCAAACTAGTCCGAATGAAACCCTTCTTCAGCAAGTCCTCTATCTGGACTTGTAACTCCTTGTGGGCATCGGGAGGGAGTCTATAGTGGGGCTGATTGGGTAGGGATGACCCAGGGATAAGATCAATAGCATGCTGTATATCCCTAAGTGGGGGTAACGACGACGGAAGCTCGTCGGGGTAAACATCCCTATACTCATCTAGCAGGGCCCGCAACTCTCTGGGCAACCCATCTAACGTGCTCGAATCAGTCTTCGTACTCATAAGAACTAACGCATACATCACTCCATCTAAAAAGGGGTCCCTCACAAACTCCGTCCTGCCTACTAGACTCAACGTCTTCCTTTCGACCGGAACAATGGTGTCCTTAGGTAACGCAACTGGTTCCTTCGGAACGGTCGGGCTCAAAGTAATGGTCTTACCCTTAAACTTAAATTCATAGGAGTTGGCCCGGCCAAAATGTGTTACATCACGGTCATAGAGCCAAGGGCGGCCTAATAATACGTGGCAAGCATCCATCGGTAACACGTCACACCATATCTCATCCGTGTATGATTTAATCGAGAGGGGAACTAGGCATCGCTTGGTAACTGGAACAGTGATCTTGTTAATCCAAGCTACTTGATACGGGGTCGAGTGTGGCTCCGCGGTCAAGGCCATACGTGTGACGGCGTTCTCAGAAACGACGTTTACACAACTTCCACTATCGATAATCAGCTTACATAACTTCTCACCACTCCTAAAAATCAGGGAAAATATGTTCGTCCTCTTCCAATCATCTAAAGGACGAGGGGTGGTCAAGATGCATCGCATCACTCCTAGGTAGCGTTCGTCCTCCAAATCACTCGGGACTCCCTCAGGGTCATCCTCCTCAGTAGCCTCATAAATCAGATCGGCGGGGTCGGCCTCCGCATCCAACAGGGCTATGGCTCGGGTTTTTGTAGGACACTCAAAGGCGTAGTGACCCTGAACCCCGCAAGCATAACATGTGGTGTTAGCCTTGCTAACCTTTCCTATGGGGATACGCTCACTCGTGGGATTCCTAGAGTTCCTCGCAGTAATCACTACCGATCTAGACTCGGCGGTCTTAGGTTTTCCCTTATCGTGGGTGTTAGATGAAGATGCTCCAAATGTGGTCAAGCTCTTCGTACGGGAGTAACGAGAGTGGGCCTTCGAAGCCAGATGCTTTTCAATGTCAAGAGCGGCATTGAACGTCGTATTCAGATCTGTGTGGCCATATCTCAATAGCTTCCTCTGAATGTCAGGGTGGAGCCCCTTACGAAATCGTGAAAGCGTAACCTCAGGGATCTCTCGAAGATCACAACGCACCATACGGTCTTTCAGCTCGCCCATATACTCAGCCACCGAGTTTGAGCCTTGCCGAAGGGTGGCTAGCTCATCGAACATTTGGGTTCGGTGGTAGGCGGGGACGTATTGGTCAGTGAGTAAGTTCTTCATCACTGGCCATCCAATGGGTGGGACTCCCTGTCCGGCTCCTAGCCTACGTTCTTCATTTAGCCAATACGTTTTTGCTCGACCCGTTAACTTCATCCTGGCAACCTGGACCTTTTGGGGATCCGTAAGATGGTGTCATTCAAAATAACATTCAATATCCACTACCCAAGTAAGGAAAACCTGGGGGTCTCCCAAACCATCGTAAGTGGGGGCGTCGATCTTAATGGCTCTAGTGATGTCAGTGCCACGATCCGGACGACGTCCACGAGGAGGGGCTCGAGGATAGCCTTCATCCGAATCCGAATCATGATCCTGCTGTTGCGGATCGGGTAACTCATCAGTAGCCGGTGGGGGTGGTGTTCCCCTTTGATTCTGCAGAATCTGGGCTAACATGGTCCTAAGCTCGGTCATATCATTACGTAGCCCCTCTATGGCCTCAGCGTTACGTTCCCCTTGTTCATTCGCAGCCATCCTAGACGATGTGGAGGTGTTATATTCTGTTCCTAGTCTAGTGCGCATGCAAGCTTGACGTTTGACTAACGAGACGTGACAGCGCGCGCGTTAAAAGAAAACAAGTACATGCAGCAATATTCCAAGAGGACTTCGGCCAAAGAAGCGAGCGAAAAACAAAAGGCCGAGTTGTCTCCCAAAGTTAGTTCGATCTGTCCAAGAGTACTCCGACCAAAGAGAAAACCAAAAGGGTCGGGTGGGCTCCCAAATCCGAAAAGAAAAACGAAAAGTTCCTGAATAAGAACTTACCTAAATGTTTGCAGAAAATTATTTTCGGGCTGCTACAATCAAGGAGAACATACAGAAATTTTTTTTGAATTTTGACCAAAAATGCAGATTTTGACCCGCTATTCGCAGACCACCTGGACAGAATTACGACGTTTCCAATTTTCAGGCCGACCTAACGAGGGCAAAACGAAAAATTCCTAGTTTAAAAGTTGCTGGAAATAACCTCAGGAAGCTACAGAAAAAAAATCAGAATTTTTTGACAAGTTTTGAAAATTTTTTTTTATTTTTTTTTTTACTAACTGCAGACCAATCCGAAAAATTTCAGATTTTCCTATTGATTTGAACGACCAACAAGGATCGCAGCGAGGATGTTTGCAACGTGGGAGTTGAAACAACCTCCCTCTGATACCAAATTGATGTAGGGTTAGTCTTATTTGAAACGGCCACGAGAAAATCTCTCGTTCGCCCTCAACAAACCTAGATCTATCCGCACCTACACAAGCATTCTAGCAATCGTAATAACGGATTGAACGATCACAAACGTATCAAAATAGAAGATAATAGATTCTAATTCAGCGATTCAAGGCTTAAGACGCAAACTCCCAAGAAATTAAATCAAAGATCCGATCCGTTGTGAGGGCAAACAAAGGATTTAAAGGCCTAGGTTTGCCATACGCAATAGATCTTCCCGATCCGGATCTAGTGTAGATCGATGACAAAGAAATGATTTGAAAAGCGGCGATGTATTTTAAAATCGCGGAAAAGACGGTTGCATAAATCCTCCACAAAACTAAGCAAAAATCACACAAGATTAAAGGAATAGAGATTACCCAACCCGGATCTAAAGCACACAAAATATGGTGGAAGAATCACTCTCTCCACGGATCCACCGGCGTCACACCGAATGGGTTTGCAACCTTTTCCGTTGGCGTCGCACCAAGGAACTCCACGCCGGCGTCGCACCGAAGAAGGATGGAGGAGGCAAGAAGCGGCGTCACACCACAAGAGGAGGGGGGGGGGGGGGGGGCGGCGGCTAGGAGGTCTCCCACCTCTGTGGCCAATATTCCACAAGGGGGACTTTAGGGTTTGCCTTTTCAATCATCTATTTCATCAAGGAGGGTTCCTTAAATAGGAGTTTACATCAAAATTCAGCCATTCAAGATGGCGTTTAGAATCTCCGCCATCCAAATGGTTAAATGCACACCAACAGTTCAAAACGCATGAAAATAAAATAAAACAAGAGCATAATGAAATATAAAATTATTTCCATCATATGAAATAATTTTATATCCATAAATAGATAAAATAAACGCCTTAAATAAATGAGAGGTCATTAAGCAGGCTTGGCACGCCGCGGGCGGAGGTTGTAACGTGATCCTCCGTTAGCATCAACAGGGCGCCTCAAGTCCTTGTGTCGTTGCGCCACGGCAACTGGATCATCTTCATGAATAAGTGGAGGGGCCGCGGCATCAGGATCCCATCAGAACTCCGCAGTTAAGCGTGCTTGGGCGAGAGTAGTACTGGGATGGGTGACCTCCTGGGAAGTCCTCGTGTTGCACCCAACTTTTGCCGCCCGGTGCAGAAACTCCACTTTTTACCAGCGGCGAGCGCGCACTCTCTCCGGCCGCTGATCCCGAGGCGCCGCACTGATCCTGAGGCGCCGCGCTGATCCCGAGGCGCCACGCTGATGCCGAGGCACCTCCTACGGCCGCGTATCACCGGGCGCCGCTTGCGCGGCTGCGTCAGACGCGCCGCTGCGTCCTAAGCCTCATCAGCAGACATAACTTCGCGCTCACGCCCGAAATCAAAGCCGCATCCCCACTCTGGGGTCCCCGCGGAGAGCCGGGCGGCGTGGCGAGCAGGCCATTGCCCGTCGACCAAATTTTCGTCGAAAATTGCTTAATCTGATTTGAAACGGAGCCCGCATGCTGGAAGAGCCCACCTCGGGGCGAGTGGCATAAAGAGAAAGTGTCGGAGAATTCTAACGTGTGCGACCATACCAGCACTAGAGCACCGGATCCCATCAGAACTTCGCAGTTAAGCGTGCTTGGGCGAGAGTAGTACTGGGACGGGTGACCTCCTGGGAAGTCCTCGTGTTGCACCCATCTTTTGCCGCTCGGGTGGAGAAACACCCCTTTTTTTACCTCCGACGAAAGCGCGCTCCCTCTGATCGCGGATCCCGATGCGCCGTGGGAGGGAGCTAATCCATCGGCGCTTCATGGGTGCAAGGATCCCTAGGCGCACCGGTTACCACCTTTCCCGCTTGTTCATTCGTGACCCGAAGTAACCGTCCGCTATGCAACACCCCCACACTTCAGTTCGCGCGGCGTGGAATTGGTGGCATTTTTGGCATCAACAGAACGAACACGGGACATGAGGATCATGAGTGGACGATGAACGGAAAGTGGCAATGAAGATGCGTGGTTTAGTTCAAAAATGCACGCAAACTTCAAATGGCCATAACTTTTGATCCGATCGTCTGATTTTCGCCCACAATATATTTTCGGGAAGGTCTCGGCGATGACCATCCATTGGCGAATGGTGGGAACCCGTTCGACATCATACCGCGCTCTTAAATCGGCCAGATTCAACTCCGTTTAAAGGTTATCGCGGTTTTTCTCTTTCGGCAATTTCGTCCTTATGGATATGTCACAGAAGAATTCTAAAAACCCTTCTAATTGTCCAGAAAAACCTATGAGAAACGACGGCTTCGACCCCGTGCTAGCCGAGTTTACGGCCTCTCAGGACAAGCTGATTACCTGACTGAGAGTGCGGCGAGTAAAGAAGATAAGCCATCTGATGGCCACGCTAAACATATGTTGTGACCTGATGCATAGGATTTCTCCAACCCTTCTCGCGAGCTCCATAAGGTCATATCGTGCACTCATCCAAACGTTTGCGACCATACTAGCACTAGAGCACCGGATCCCATCAGAACTCCGCAGTTAAGCGTGCTTGGGCGAGAGTAGTACTGGGATGGGTGACCTCCTAGGAAGTCCTCGTGTTGCACCCAACTTTTGCCTCCCGGTGCAGAAACTCCACTTTTTACCAGCGGCGAGCGCGCACTCTCTCCGGCCGCTGATCCCGAGGCACTGCACTGATCCCGAGGCGCCTCGCTGATCCCGAGGCGCCAGGCTGATGCCGAGGCACCTCCTACGGCCGCGTATCACCGGGCGCCGCTTGCGCGGCTGCGTCAAACGCGTCGCTGCGTCCTAAGCCTCATCAGCAGACATAACTTCGCGCTCACGCCCGAAATCAAAGCCGCATCCCCACTCTGGGGTCCCCGCGGAGAGCCGGGCGGTGTGGCGAGCAGGCCGTTGCCCGTCGACCAAATTTTCGTCGAAAATTTCTTAATCTGATTTGAAACGGAGCCCGCATGCTGGAAGAGCGCACCTCGAGGCGAGTGGCATAAAGAGAAAGTGTCGGAGAATTCTAACGTGTGCGACCATACCAGCACTAGAGCACCGGATCCCATCAGAACTCCGCAGTTAAGCGTGCTTGGGCGAGAGTAGTACTGGGATGGGTGACCTCCTGGGAAGTCCTCGTGTTGCACCCATCTTTTGCCGCTCGGGTAGAGAAACACCCCTTTTTTACCTCCGACGAAAGCGCGCTAACTCTGATCGCGGATCCCGATGCGCTATGGGAGGGAGCTAATCCATCGGCGCTTCATGGGTGCAAGGATCCCTAGGCGCACCGGTTACCACCTTTCCCGCTTGTTCATTCGTGACCCGAAGTAACCGTCCGCTCTGCAACACCCCCACACTTCAGTTCGCGCGGCGTGGAATTGGTGGCATTTTTGGCATCAACAGAACGAACACGGGACATGAGGATCATGAGTGTACGATGAACGGAAAGTGGCAATGAAGATGCGTGGTTTAGTTCAAAAATGCACGCAAACTTCAAATGGCCATAACTTTTGATCCGATCGTCTGATTTTCGCCCACAATATGTTTTCGGGAAGGTCTCGGCGATGCCCATCCATTGGCGTATAGTGGGAACCCGTTCGACATCAAACCGCACTCTCAAATCGGCCAGATTAAACTCCGTTTAAAGGTTATCGCGGTTTTTCTCTTTCGACAATTTCGTCCTTATGGATATGTCACCGAAGAATTCTAAAAACCCTTCTAATTGTCCAGGAAAACCTATGAGAAACGACGGCTTCGACCCCGTGCTAGTTGAGGTTACGGCCTCTCAGGACAAGCTGATTACCTGACTGAGAGTGCGGTGATGCGTGTCGGCAAGTGCACCGGTCGCGCAAGTAATAAATTTTGGGAATAGAATCCCCGAGTGTCGGTCTCTTGAGGAACACAGTAAGGTGGAGTTTATTATCGAGGACGGACTTGAGATCGAAGTCCTGCGGTAGGCGGAATGCGAACGAAAGGGGCTTTGAGGTTTGCACATAAAAGGAAATACTATGCCTACTCCTATGCAATGCCGCTATGCAAAGCTTCGATTGGTGGGATGGAGACTAGGCAGGCCTTGAGCGCGCTGCGTCGTAAGGGCGGATGGACGAGTAGGCAAGCGGAATGAGGGTCGCAAGCACCTCTTCGACAAGCACACCACTAGCAATTGCTAGTGCGGCACCGGACATGGTGGTGGAGCGGAAAATTAATGGGGGCGCACCTCATTGACACAAATGAACAAATTGATTTCATAAACATGAAATAAACAATACTAAACATGATTCATAGTGTTCATCATCTAAATAAAGAGAATACAACGAATATAACCACACAAGTAGAAGAAAAAGGCAAGAAATACGACCGAATCCGAAGTCTCGTCGTAGATTCACGGTAGGAAGCACCGGGTTGTCAATCCGCGTCCTAGCTCGGTCCCAACTGCGTCCGGGGTAGAGGAGGGCTGTCACACCTCCCAATGGACCCGTCTTCTCCAGCGATTTACCATCCGGCCACGTCTAATGCGAAGAACTTCTTCTTAAGCGATCAAAATGAGTGTAGAATCCCTTCCTTTAAGTCCTTGGATGATGGAGGAGGCCTAGGGGGTGAAAACCCTCTGAAAATGGCGAAAACGGCGGACTGAACGGAGCCAAAAGACGTAAAATCCCGACCTAATTCGCGAACAGGTCATTATATAGGCGCTGAATTAAACAGTGCGCACGGTCATTGGCGCACGACCAGTGGTCGTGCGCACTATCATCGGTGGTCGTGCGCAGTGGTCGAAACAGAACTCATAACATTACTAATAAGTTCGCACGAGCAGTGGCGCACGACCGGTGGTCGTGCGCACTGGCGTTGATGGTCGTGCGCACTACACCAAACAGAACTCATGAAAAAGGGGTTAAGTGCACACGATCAGTGGCGCACGACCAGTGGTCGTGCGCAATAGAACCGGTGATCGTGCGCAGTGTTCCTGTGCAGAATTGCATCGGGAACACCTGCACGACTCCAATTCCAGCACAACCACGAATCTAGCCACTGAGAGTGGCACCCAACAGTGCATGAACACAACTAATGACAATAAACATGGGATCACACCAAAATGGGCCCAGAAGTGCACCTAGCATGGACTATCAAATATAAGCTATAACACGGCTAAAGTGCGGTGAAATGACTGAATAACGGCCCGGATGAGTCCATAAAGGTGTATATGATCGGGACTCATCACACCCCCAGACTTAACTGTTTGCGCGTCCCGAGCAAACGAATCCGGCGGAGTGTGAAAACGATAATTAACATAGAGAGTTACACAAAGGAGTACGGTGCGAAGTAACATACGCATGCGAGTAGAGATTCTAGTAGAAGAAGATTCTAACTATGCTAACTAATTTACAGAAGTATTAAAGCGTAAGTAAAGATTTAGTTATACTCAGTTGGTGAATTATGAAGAATTTGAACGATCATGCCCGGTATGAACGTGACGAGACACTGAGGCGGGTGTTGCAAAAGATCGGGGCTTAGGAATAACTCCGCTGAAATCCATCAACGTCGTGAACCATACGCTTGCCCGGTCACACTCTCTCCACGGCGCTAGCAAACTCGCAAATCAAATCAGTAGGACTTTTAGGATTAAAATGGGGCTTAGGTCACGGTAGGATATTCAAAGTTAAACACGATGGCTACGCAACCCAAGTGAGCTAACGGAACGCTGCACCCCACAAGACCAACAAACTATGCTCGTGTGACACACCCCCAGACTTATCATGAAAACCAGGTGTACACACGGCCTACTTCACAAATACCAACAGATTTTCTATTTAGCTCGGAAGGATCTCATTTCAAAATACCCTTTTTTTAAACATATTTTACTTCTTTTATGTATCCTCCGGTTGGTTCAAAATCAGCAGATGGACTTTATTTTCCCTTCATAACACAATGATTCCACACACCACACAAGTTGAGAATTATGAGCGCAGTTAAAAACAATTTGGTTGCGGGTGTAGGATAGGCTTCAGGCTTTGGTGGATGAAGAGGAGCTGAACAAAGGATTGGTAGGCACAAATTTGGCTTGCAACAGTGAACGAAAAGGACAGGGAATAGCAAGGCTCAAACTAGCCAAAGGGTGGCCTACATCATGTTTAACTCGACGAGTAGCTCTCACCCATGCTTCGAGAGTCGCTTGGGGCAAGTTCTTAGCCCACGAGAAAGGTAAACCTTCCTCCCGACTCGAGCAACAAATGACTAGCACTCGTACACACACAACACCGGGTTATCGTCAATTTCATTCAAATTCACCACTTGAGTATAATAAATCTAAATTTACGCAGAAATACTAAACATAAATTAGATGCATAGAGAAAATCTAGTTCTACTCAAATTCTACCATAACATGCGAAGTGACTAGAACACTACATGAGTCAACATCGCACTCCAAATAATAATTCCTATGTTAACAACCTATTTCACATTCCAACCACAATAGTCTAAACGGAACAACAACAAAAAGATAAGCGCGCACTCAAGTGGGTGAAGTGGTGTGTGAAGAATGAAAACAATGATAATGACTAGGATAAATAAGAAACAACCTTCTAGAATGCAGTGCAACTCGTGCACAGTGGATGACAAATTCGCTCCCCCAGACTTAAGCTAAACAATCTAGAAATTTGAAGCAAAAAGAGGGGAGAAAGTGTTACACAATGCTCAGAATTGAGCATACCAGACGATTGGCGTTTACGATCAAAAGCAGTCCGCAGCATCCGCCATCACAAGGAACAAAGACCCACCTGAAAGTGACACACTAGAAACAACAAAAATAGTAAAAACTGAACTAGACATGCGAGAGCACTAAAAATTAAGAAATCTGGGTTATCACCCATGAAAGTGAACCTGTTCCTGCAATTAAAATTAAGCACTCGCACACAAGATAAAGGAAGCAAAATATGCTGAATTCATAAAACTATGCCCGGAGGAGCATCCAAAAGCAAAATGTTATTATTACAATTAACAAAAGAGAAGGAGTTCAAGCGACTCCACAAAAGACTGAAAAAGCAGCAAGACAAAAGAAGATAACAAGGCTTCGAATAGCTCGCACACAGGGAGAAAGATCACTCGTCGTCGCTGTCGCTATCTATAACCACAACGGACGGCGACCGTCTGGAAGATGATGCGGCCCGACCAGGAGGTGGGGGAATATTTAGTCCTCCCCGCAATGCTTGCTGATAGACAAAATCCGTTAGCCAGTACTGGTTTGCTTCCAGATCGGAGAGGCGCTGATTGAAACTTGGCACCTCCGGCGCTCTAGAAGAACTGCCCTCCTCCTTGGCTCTCCGCTCCTGCTGAAATGAATGACTCCGCGGCTGCGGAAGGGCTACCTCGCGGTGAGTATTTGGCGGCTCAGCCGGCTCTCCGTGCTCCTCGTCGCCTTGCCTCTCCCTAGGCGCATCTCCCGGCATTACGACCACAAAGCGTCTACTACTCTTCTTCCCCACGACCCGTAATAGATGGAAACTCACCATGGTGGCCCGAGTGATGAAGGAGGGCGCAGTCACCTGCACCATCGGAGGCAGATGACTCCAAACCCCCAGGCTTTTGGCAATGCGGGTAATATAGTAGGCACCACCAATGGCACCTGTGAGACCGTAAGTGGCCTCGTGGTGGAAGAAGAAAGCTAGCATGTAGCCAAGATGCAAGGGCAGCCAAAATTCCATACTATAAAGGGAGATCAGATCTTGCCACCCCACCACGTTCTGACTAAGGGCACGGGCGACAAGAGAGTGGCTAAGGACGTGCTGCAGGAATCGGAGAGCAGGCGCGACGATCCAGGTAGATTTGCTTTTCCTGGCAACATATTCTTCATCACGACCCGTGAGAGCACACCACGCAGCACGCGGGGTGACACCATCAGGGAAGGAGACATTCAAATCCAGAAAAGGAATCGCCGCAGCCTCGGCTTCGGTGTAAAAGCCAGCATGCACCGCCAACTCAGACAAGGATAGAGTGAAGACCTTGCCCAAAATTCGGAAAGAGCACTTTCCTGGACGTTGACCGGAGGGCAACACATCCCACTCAAACGTTGCAAGGAACTCCAAGGTAAGCTCCCGGTAGTCGAGGTCATTGCACTCAAACACCCCACTCCAGTGATCGAAAGAATAGCGTTGGCGGACGGCCTCCCCCAACTCTCCATTGTCGCCGATGGAATTTAGCTCGTTCCAATCCACTAGACGCTGTGATAGGAATGGCTTCTCCTTAAGAGAATTGAATCGCCGCGTGTGCGAATCCTTAGAAAAAGTAGCCATCCTAGCAAGGATCTGAGCAGGAGAGGCGGAAGTGCGGCCGGAGCGTTGGTAGACGTTGGGACGATCTCTAGAGCTCATGGTGGTAGGAGGGCAAGGGGAAAGAGGAGAATCGGAGATGAACTCACCGGAAGGAAGGAGGGCGCACGATCGGCGGCAACCCAGCGGAGACGGCGCACGGACGACGGAGAACGAAAACCCTAGAGCGTGCGTGAAAGGCTCGGGCGGACGGGCTTTTTATAAAAATCTGGGCCGATCGCACGACCAGTGGTCGTGCACGATAAGTAGTGCGCACGACCAGTGATCGTGCGCCTTAGGACTTTTCCAGCGGCCAAAATTTTAGTAAAAACTCCATCCACTGTGCAGTTTACGCACAACCAGGAATCAGCAAAAGCAGCGAGACATTCACAGCCTTAACAATAACTTAACTAAACTAGACAAAATAAAATTTCAGGAAAAAGAAAGATAACTACTGGGGTTACTGTCATCCCAGCACGACTTATTCGAAAACATAAAAGTTCTAGCTAATGGGCCTATGGAAGAGAAAATGCACAGGTAACTGTTCTAAAATGCGTGTCGGTAACGGGTACCGATACGGCGACAGAACAGTCACGCACCTACCCGAATATAGATAAAACCTGCCCACCACAGGTAGATGGAAAAGAAAGTAAGAAGAGGAGGACACATCCTCACTCAACTCATAAAAAACATCCTTGCTTAGCAGGGTGTCGTCAACAGGGAGGCAGCAGGAGGCGAAGGCAATGAGTGGAGCTTCCTCTATAGAGGAGGGATAAACCTCCTCACATGAGAGGATGCTCTCATCATTGACTTGAGCAAAAAGCTCCAAGTCCTCTTGAAGTACCTGTGAAGAGTCAACCTGCACAGACTTAGATGAAGGAAGGGGATCAAGAAATAAAGAAGACGAAGAACATAAATAAACATCAATCGGGGGAGTGATCCCGGTCTCACTCCCATCAGGTTGGGGAAGTAAAATAATGTTAGCATTGTCATCAATGCTACAAGATTCGGCGGGATCAACGGTGGCCAGGCTTAGGATTTGGACTTCCTCCACCGGTGTTGAGGAAAACTCCTCTTCACCTAGAAGGTTGTCCTCCTCCATAGGAATAGGCACAACACTCAGATCACCCACCTCATCCTACGACACATCATCAACAATGTCGTCGGAGACGAGTATAGTATGCACAACAGGGGGAAGAATCGAATCCACTAGAAGTGGTGGATGCACATGGAGAATAGGCTCAGCAATGTCGGTGTGTAGATCAGCCGCACATCCGGTGACCGTGTCCATGCCATACCCTTCAAGATGTGAAGGTGACAAAGACACATAACCGGATGTTGAAGGTGTGCCGCCAGAGTTAGGAGTTGGGACGATCCGGATATCCGGTTCGTCATCCTCGTCCAATTGGCGAAGATACTCGGCACAGTCCTTCAAGACATGATCAGTGCTCCGACAAAACCGGCACTGCCTAGCGGGCTTCTTTGGCACAGCGGGTGCTGAAGCCGAAAAGAAGTATGACGGTAAAGGCTCAGCAGAGTAGCCATAAGACTTACGCGCACCATATGGAGTACCAGACGAAGTCGGTGCTCCATATGCTGGGCTATAAGAATTATGCCTACTATTCTCCGTAGGGCATTCATCACTAGAGTGGGAAGTAGCTCCACACCAACGACAACGGATATTTAGATGTGCCCACATAGTGCAAAGATAAAACGATTCAAAATAAAGATGCTATTGTGCAAAATGCTACACCTAACAATAATTACTAAAGCAACCTAATTAAAACAGGAAAAAGGAATAAAAAGAAATAAGACAAAGAAATGCAATTTACAAATGGAAGGGCTTCTCTCTCAGGTTCTCCCTCTCCAGAAAACTCACACGACTGTGCTCCCCGGCAACGGCGCCAAAAACTTGATGCGTGCCGGCAAGTGCACCGGTCGCGCAAGTAATAAATTTTGGGAATAGAATCCCCGAGTGTCGGTCTCTTGAGGAACACAGTAAGGTGGAGTTTATTATCGAGGAAGGACTTGAGATCGAAGTCCTGCGGTAGGCGGAATGCGAACGAAAGGGGCTTTGAGGTTTGCACATAAAAGGAAATACTACGCCTACTCCTATGCAATGCCGCTATGCAAAGCTTCGATTGGTGGGATGGAGACTAGGCAGGCCTTGAGCGCGCTGCGTCGCAAGGGCGGATGGACGAGTAGGCAAGCGGAATGAGGGTCGCAAGCACCTCTTCGACAAGCACACCGCTAGCAATTGCTAGTGCGGCACCGGACATGGTGGTGGAGCGGAAAATTAATGGGGGCGCACCTCATTGACACAAATGAACAAATTGATTTCATAAACATGAAATAAACAATACTAAACATGATTCATAGTGTTCATCATCTAAATAAAGAGAATACAACGAATATAACCACACAAGTAGAAGAAAAAGGCAAGAAATACGACCGAATCCGGAGTCTCGTCGTAGATTCACGGTAGGAAGCACTGGGTTGTCAATCCGCGTCCTAGCTCGGTCCCAACTGCGTCCGGGGTAGAGGAGGGTTGTCACACCTCCCAATGGACCCGTCTTCTCCAGCGATTTACCATCCGGCCACGTCTAATGCGAAGAACTTCTTCTTAAGCGATCAAAATGAGTGTAGAATCCCTTCCTTTAAGTCCTTGGATGATGGAGGAGGCATAGGGGGTGAAAACCCTCTGAAAATGGCGAAAACGGCGGACTAAACGGAGCCAAAAGACGTAAAATCCCGACCTAATTCGCGAACAGGTCATTATATAGGCGCTGAATTAAACAGTGCGCACGTTCATTGGCGCACGACCAGTGGTCGTGCGCACTATCATCGGTGGTCGTGCGCAGTGGTCGAAACAGAACTCATAACAATACTGATAAGTTCGCACGAGCAGTGGCGCACGACCGGTGGTCGTGCGCACTGGCGTTGATGGTCGTGCGCACTACACCAAACAGAACTCATGAAAAAGGGGTTAAGTGCACACGATCAGTGGCGCACGACCAGTGGTCGTGCGCAATAGAACCGGTGACCGTGCGCAGTGTTCCTGTGCAGAATTGCACCGGGAACACCTGCACGACTCCAATTCCAGCACAACCACGAATCTAGCCACTGAGAGTGGCACCCAACAGTGCATGAACACAACTAATGACAATAAACATGGGATCACACCAAAATGGGCCCAGAAGTGCACCTAGCATGGACTATCAAATATAAGCTATAACACGGCTAAAGTGCGGTGAAATAACTGAATAACGGCCCGGATGAGTCCATAAAGGTGTATATGATCAGGACTCATCATGCGGCGAGTAAAGAAGATAAGCCATCTGATGGCCACGCAAAACATATGTTGTGACCTGATGCATAGGATTTCTTCAACCCTTCTCGCGAGCTCCATAAGGTCATATCGTGCACTCATCCAAACGTGTGCGACCATACCAGCACTAGATCACCGGATCCCATCAGAACTCCGCAGTTAAGCGTGCTTGGGCGAGAGTAGTACTGGGATGGGTGACCTCTTGGGAAGTCCTCGTGTTGCACCCAACTTTTGCCGCCCGGTGCAGAAACTCCACTTTTTACCAGCGGCGAGCGCGCACTCTCTCCGGCCGCTGATCCCGAGGCGCCGCACTGATCCCGAGGCTCCTCGCTGATCCCGAGGCGCCACGTTGATGCCGAGGCACCTCCTACGGCCGCGTATCACCGGGCGCCGCTTGCGCGGCTGCGTCAGACGCGCCGCTGCGTCCGACGCGCCGCTGCGTCCTAAGCCTCATAAGCAGACATAACTTCGCGCTCACGCCCGAAATCAAAGCCGCATCCCCACTCTGGGGTCCCCGCGGAGAGCCAGGCGGCGTGGCGAGCAGGCCGTTGCCCGTCGACTAAATTTTCGTCGAAAATTGCTTAATCTGATTTGAAACGGAGCCCGCATGCTGGAAGAGCGCACCTCGGGGCGAGTGGCATAAATAGAAAGTGTCGGAGAATTCTAACGTGTGCGACCATACCAGCACTAGATCACCGGATCCCATCAGAACTCCGCAGTTAAGCGTGCTTGGGCGAGAGTAGTACTGGGATGGGTGACCTCCTGGGAAGTCCTCGTGTTGCACCCATCATTTGCCGCTCGGGTGGAGAAACACCCCTTTTTTACCTCCGACGAAAGCGCGCTCCCTCTGATCGCGGATCCCGATGCGCCGTGGGAGGGAGCTAATCCATCGGCGCTTCATGGGTGCAAGGATCCCTAGGCGCACCGGTTACCACCTTTCCCGCTTGTTCATTCGTGACCCAAAGTAACCGTCCGCTCTGCAACACCCCCACACTTCAGTTCGCGCGGCGTGGAATTGGTGGCATTTTTGGCATCAACAGAACGAACACGAGACATGAGGATCATGAGTGGACGATGAACGGAAAGTGGCAATGAAGATGCGTGGTTTAGTTCAAAAATGCACGCAAACTTCAAATGGCCATAACTTTTGATCCGATCGTCTGATTTTCGCCCACAATATGTTTTCGGGAAGGTCTCGGCGATGCCCATCCATTGGCGAACAGTGGGAACCCGTTAGACATCATACCGCACTCTCAAATCGGCCAGATTCAACTCCGTTTAAAGGTTATCGCGGTTTTTCTCTTTCGGCAATTTCGTCCTTATGGATATGTCACCGAAGAATTCTAAAAACCCTTCCAATTGTCCAGAAAAACCTATGAGAAACGACGGCTTCGACCCCGTGCTAGCCGAGGTTACAGCCTCTCAGGACAAGCTGATTACCTGACTGAGAGTGCGACGAGTAAAGAAGATAAGTCATCTGATGGCCACGCTAAACATATGTTGTGACCTGATGCATAGGATTTCTCCAACCCTTCTCGCGAGCTCCATAAGGTCATATCGTGCACTCATCCAAACGTGTGCGACCATACCAGCACTAGAGCACCGGATCCCATCAGAACTCCGCAGTTAAGCGTGCTTGGGCGAGAGTAGTACTGGGATGGGTGACTTCCTGGGAAGTCCTCGTGTTGCACCCAACTTTTGCCGCCCGGTGCAGAAACTCCACTTTTTACCAGCGGCGAGCGCGCACTCTCTCCGGCCGCTGATCCTGAGGCGTCGCACTGATCCCGAGGCGCCGCGCTGATCCCGAGGCGCCACGCTGATGCCGAGTCACCTCCTACGGCCGCGTATCACCGGGCGCCGCTTGCGCGGCTGCGTCAGACGCGCCGCTGCTGGAAGAGCGCACCTCGGGGAGAGTGGCATAAAGAGAAAGTGTCGGAGAATTCTAACGTGTGCGACCATACCAGCACTAGAGCACCGGATCCCATCAGAACTCTGCAGTTAAGCGTGCTTGGGCGAGAGTAGTACTGGGATGGGTGACCTCCTGGGAAGTCCTCATGTTGCACCCATCTTTTGCCGCTCGGGTGGAGAAACACCCCTTTTTTACCTCCGACGAAAGCGTGCTCCCTCTGATCGCGGATCCCGATGGAGCTAATCCATCGGCGCTTCATGGGTGCAAGGATCCCTAGGCGCACCGGTTACCACCTTTCCCGCTTGTTCATTCGTGACCCGAAGTAACCGTCCGCTCTGCAACACCCCCACACTTCAGTTCGCGCGGCGTGGAATTGGTGGCATTTTTGGCATCAACAGAACGAACACAGGACATGAGGATCATGAGTGGACGATGAACGGAAAGTGGCAATGAAGATGCGTGGTTTAGTTCAAAAATGCACGCAAACTTCAAATGGCCATAACTTTTGATCCGATCGTCTGATTTTCGCCCACAATATGTTTTCGGGAAGGTCTCGGCGATGCCCATCCATTGGCGAACGGTGGGAACCAGTTCGACATCATACCGCGCTCTCAAATCGGCCAGATTCAACTCCGTTTAAAGGTTATCG
Source organism: Dactylorhiza incarnata (assembly GCA_033032865.1). Lineage (NCBI taxonomy): Eukaryota > Viridiplantae > Streptophyta > Magnoliopsida > Asparagales > Orchidaceae > Dactylorhiza > Dactylorhiza incarnata. The sequence continues at coordinate 101,850 of JAWHQI010000968.1, read as the reverse complement.
CGGTTTTTCTCTTTCGGTAATTTCGTCCTTATGGATATGTCACCGAAGAATTCTAAAAACCCTTCCAATTGTCCAGAAAAACCAATGAGAAATGACGGCTTCGACCCCGTGCTAGCCGAGGTTACGGCCTCTCAGGACAAGCTGATTACCTGACTGAGAGTGCGGCGAGTAAAGAAGATAAGCCATCTGATGGCCACGCTAAACATATGTTGTGACCTGATGCATAGGATTTCTCCAACCCTTCTCGCGAGCTCCATAAGGTCATATCGTTCACTCATCCAAACGTGTGCGACCATACCAGCACTAGAGCACCGGATCGCATCAGAACTCCGCAGTTAAGCGTGCTTGGGCGAGAGTTGTACTGGGATGGGTGACCTCCTGGGAAGTCCTCGTGTTGCACCCAACTTTTGCCGCCCGGTGCAGAAACTCCACTTTTTACCAGCGGCGAGCGCGCACTCTCTCCGGCCGCTGATCCCGAGGCGCCGCACTGATCCCGAGGCGCCGCGCTGACCCCGAGGTGCCACGCTGATGCCGAGGCACCTCCTACGACCGCGTATCACCGGGCGCCGCTTGCGCGGCTGCGTCAGACGTGCCGCTGCGTCCTAAGCCTCATAAGCAGACATAACTTCGCGCTCACGCCCGAAATCAAAGCCGCATCCCCACTCTGGGGTCCCCGCGGAGAGCCGGGCGGCGTGGCGAGCAGGCCGTTGCCCGTCGACCAAATTTTCGTCGAAAATTGCTTAATCTGATTTGAAACGGAGCCCGCATGCTGGAAGAGCGCACCTCGGGGCGAGTGGCATAAAGAGAAAGTGTCGGAGAATTCTAACGTGTGCGACCATACCAGCACTAGAGCACCGGATCCCATCAGAACTCCGCAGTTAAGCGTGCTTGGGCGAGAGTAGTACTGGGATGGGTGACCTCCTGGGAAGTCCTCGTGTTGCACCCATCTTTTGCCGCTCGGGTGGAGAAACATCCCCTTTTTTACCTCCGGCGAAAGCGCGCTCCCTCTGATCGCGGATCCCGATGCGCCGTAGGAGGGAGCTAATCCATCGGCGCTTCATGGGTGCAAGGATCCCTAGGCGCACCAGTTACCACATTTCCCGCTTGTTCATTCGTGACCCGAAGTAACCGTCCGCTCTGCAACACCCCCACACTTCAGTTCGCGCGGCGTGGAATTGGTGGCATTTTTGGCATCAACGGAACGAACACGGGACATGAGGATCATGAGTGGACGATGAACGGAAAGTGGCAATGAAGATGCGTGGTTTAGTTCAAAAATGCACGCAAACTTCAAATGGCCATAACTTTTGATCCGATCGTCTGATTTTCGCCCACAATATGTTTTCGGGAAGGTCTCGGCGATGCCCATCCATTGGCGAACGGTGGGAACCCGTTCGACATCATACCGCGCTCTCAAATCGGCCAGATTCAACTCCGTTTAAAGGTTATCGCGGTTTTTCTCTTTCGGCAATTTCGTCCTTATGGATATGTCACCGAAGAATTCTAAAAACCCTTCCAATTGTCCAGAAAAACCTATGAGAAACGACGGCTTCGACCCCGTGCTAGCCGAGGTTATGGCCTCTCAGGACAAGCTGATTACCTGACTGAGAGTGCGGCGAGTAAAGAAGATAAGCCATCTGATGGCCACGCTAAACATATGTTGTGACCTGATGCATAGGATTTCTCCAACCCTTCTCGCGAGCTCCATAAGGTCATATCGTGCACTCATCCAAACGTGTGCGACCATACCAGCACTAGAACACCGGATCCCATCAGAACTCCGCAGTTAAGCGTGCTTGGGCGAGAGTAGTACTGGGATGGGTGTCCTCCTGGGAAGTCCTCGTGTTGCACCCAACTTTTGCCGCCCGGTGCAGAAACTCCACTTTTTACCAGCGGCGAGCGCGCACTCTCTCCGGACGCTGATCCCGAGGCGCCGCACTGATCCCGAGGTGCCTCGCTGATCCCGAGGCGCCACGCTGATGCCGAGGCACCTACTACGGCCGCGTATCACCGGGCGCCGCTTGCGCGGCTGCGTCAGACGCGCCGCTGCGTCCTAAGCCTCATCAGCAGACATAACTTCGCGCTCACGTCCGAAATCAAAGCCGAATCCCCACTCTGGGGTCCCCGTGGAGAGTCGGGCGGCATGGCGAGCAGGCCGTTGCCCGTCGACCAAATTTTCGTCGAAAATTGCTTAATCTGATTTGAAACGGAGCCCGCATGCTGGAAGAGCGCACCTCGGGGCGAGTGGCATAAAGAGAAAGTGTCGAAGAATTCTAACGTGTGCGACCATACCAGCACTAGAGCACCGGATCCCATCAGAACTCCGCAGTTAAGCGTGCTTGGGCGAGAGTAGTACTGGGATGGGTGACCTCCTGGGATGTCCTCGTGTTGCACCCATCTTTTGCCGCTCGGGTGGAGAAACACCCCTTTTTTACCTCCGACGAAAGCGCGCTCCCTCTGATCGCGGATCCCGATGCGCCGTGAGAGGGAGCTAATCCATCGGCGCTTCATGGGTGCAAGGATCCCTAGGCGCACCGGTTACCACCTTTCCCGCTTGTTCATTCGTGACCCGAAGTAACCATCCGCTCTACAACAGCCCCACACTTCAGTTCGCGCGGCGTGGAATTGGTGGCATTTTTGGCATCAACAGAACGAACACGGGACATGAGGATAATGAGTGGACGATGAACGGAAAGTGGCAATGAAGATGCGTGGTTTAGTTCAAAAATGCACACAAACTTCAAATGGCCATAACTTTTGATCCGATCGTCTGATTTTCGCCCACAATATGTTTTCGGGAAGGTCTCGGCGATGCCCATCCTTTGGCGAACGGTGGGAACCCGTTCGCCATCATACCGCGCTCTCAAATCGGCCAGATTCAACTCCGTTTAAAGGTTATCGCGGTTTTTCTCTTTCGGCAATTTCGTCCTTATGGATATGTCACCGAAGAATTCTAAAAACCCTTCCAATTGTCCAGAAAAACCAATGAGAAACGACGGCTTCGACCCCGTGCTAGCCGAGGTTACCGCCTCTCAGGACAAGCTAATTACCTGACTGAGAGTGCGGCGAGTAATAAAGATAAGCCATCTGATGGCCACGCTAAACATATGTTGTGACCTGATGCATAGGATTTCTCCAACCCTTCTCGCGAGCTCCATAAGGTCATATCGTGCACTCATCCAAACGTGTGCGACCATACCAGCACTAGAACACCGGATCTCATCAGAACTCCGCAGTTAAGCGTGCTTGGGCGAGAGTAGTACTGGGATGGGTGACCTCCTAAGAAGTCCTCGTGTTGCACCCAACTTTTGCCGCCCTTTGCAGAAACTCCACTTTTTACCAGCGGCGAGCGCGCACTCTCTCCGGCCGCTGATCCCGAGGCGCCGCACTGATCCCGAGGTGCCGCGCTGACCCCGAGGCGCCACGCTGATGCCGAGGCACCTCCTACGGCCGCGTATCACCGGGCGCCGCTTGCGCGGCGGCGTCAGACGCGCCGCTGCGTCCTAAGACTCATAAGCAGACATAACTTCGCGCTCATGCCCGAAATCAAAGCCGCATCCCCACTCTGGGGTCCCCGCGGAGAGCCGGGCGGCGTGGCGAGCAGGCCGTTGCCCGTCGACCAAATTTTCGTCGAAAATTGCTTAATCTGATTTGAAACGGAGCCCGCATGCTGGAAGAGCGCACCTCGGGGCGAGTGGCATAAAGAGAAAGTGTCGGAGAATTCTAACGTGTGCGACCATACCAGCACTAGAGCACCGGATCCCATCAGAACTCCGCAGTTAAGCGTGCTTGGGCGAGAGTAGTACTGGGATGGGTGACCTCCTGGGAAGTCCTCGTGTTGCACCCATCTTTTGCCGCTCGGGTGGAGAAACACCCCTTTTTTACCTCCGGCGAAAGCGCGCTCCCTCTGATCGCGGATCCCGATGCGCCGTGGGAGGGAGCTAATCCATCGGCGCTTCATGGGTGCAAGGATCCCTAGGCGCACCGGTTACCACCTTTCCCGCTTGTTCATTCGTGAACCGAAGTAACCGTCCGCTCTACAACACCCCCACACTTCAGTTCGCGCGGCGTGGAATTGGTGGCATTTTTGGCATCAACGGAACGAACACGGGACATGAGGATCATGAGTGGACGATGAACGGAAAGTGGCAATGAAGATGCGTGGTTTAGTTCAAAAATGCACGCAAACTTCAAATGGCCATAACTTTTGATCCGATCGTCTGATTTTCGCGCACAATATGTTTTCGGGAAGGTCTCGGCGATGCCCATCCATTGGCGAACGGTGGGAACCAGTTCGACATCATACCGCGCTCTCAAATCGGCCAGATTCAACTCCGTTTAAAGGTTATCGCGGTTTTTCTCTTTCGGCAATTTCGTCCTTATGGATATGTCACCGAAGAATTCTAATTACCCTTCCAATTGTCCAGAAAAACCTATGAGAAATGACGGCTTCGACCCCGTGCTAGCCGAGGTTACGGCCTCTCAGGACAAGCTGATTACCTGACTGAGAGTGCGGCGAGTAAAGAAGATAAGCCATCTGATGGCCACGCTAAACATATGTTGTGACCTGATGCATAGGATTTCTCCAACCCTTCTCGCGAGCTCCATAAGGTCATATCACTCATCCAAACGTGTGCGACCATACCAGCACTAGAGCACCGGATCCCATCAGAACTCCGCAGTTAAGCATGCTTGGGCGAGAGTAGTACTGGGATGGGTAACCTCCTGGGAAGTCCTCGTGTTGCACCCATCTTTTGCCGCTCGGGTGGAGAAACACCCCTTTTTTACCTCCGACGAAAGCGCGCTCCCTCTGATCGCGGATCCCGATGCGCCTTGGGCGGGAGCTAATCCATCGGCGCTTCATGGGTGCAAGGATCCCTAGGCGCACCGGTTACCACCTTTCCCGCTTGTTCATTCGTGACCCAAAGTAACCGTCCGCTCTGCAACACCCCCACACTTCAGTTCGCGCGGCGTGGAATTGGTGGCATTTTTGGCATCAACAGAACGAACACGGGACATGAGGATCATGAGTGGATGATGAACGGAAAGTGGCAATGAAGATGCGTGGTTTAGTTCAAAAATGCACGCAAACTTCAAATGGCCATAACTTTTGATCCGATCGTCTAATTTTCAACCACAATATGTTTTCGGGAAGGTCTCGGCGATGCCCATCCATTGGCGAACGGTGGGAACCCGTTCGACATCATACCGCGCTCTCAAATCGGCCAGATTCAACTCCGTTTAACGGTTATCGCGGTTTTTCTCTTTCGGCAATTTCATCCTTATGGATATGTCACCGAAGAATTCTACAAACCCTTCCAATTGTCCAGAAAAACCTATGAGAAACGACGGCTTCGACCCCGTGCTAGCCGAGGTTACGGCCTCTCAGGACAAGCTGATTACCTGACTGAGAGTGCGGCGAGTAAAGAAGATAAGCCATCTGATGGCCACGCTAAACATATGTTGTGACCTGATGCATAGGATTTCTCCAACCCTTCTCGCGAGCTCCATAAGGTCATATCGTGCACTCATCCAAACGTGTGCGGCCATACCAGCACTAGAGCACCGGATCCCATCAGAACTCAGCAGTTAAGCGTGCTTGGGCGAGAGTAGTACTGGGATGGGTGACCTCCTGGGAAGTCCTCGTGTTGCACCCAACTTTTGCCGCCCGGTGCAGAAACTCCACTTTTAACCAGCGGCGAGCGCGCACTCTCTCTGGCCGCTGATCCCGAGGCGCCGCACTGATCCCGAGGCGCCGCACTGACCCCGAGGCGCCACGCTGATGCCGAGGCACCTCCGACGGCCGCGTATCACCGGGCACCGCTTGCGCGGCTGCGTCAGACGCGCCGCTGCGTCCTAAGCCTCATAAGCAGACATAACTTCGCGCTCACGCCCGAAATCAAAGCCGCATCCCCACTCTGGGGTCCCCGCGGAGAGCCGGGCGGCATGGCGAGCAGGCCGTTGCCCTTCGACCAAATTTTCATCGAAAATTGCTTAATCTGATTTGAAACGGAGCCCGCATGCTGGAAGAGCGCACCTCGGGGCGAGTGGCATAAAGAGAAAGTGTCGGAGAATTCTTACGTATGCGACCATACCAGCACTAGAGCACCGGATCCCATCAGAACTCCACAGTTAAGCGTGCTTGGGCGAGAGTAGTACTGGGATGGGTGACCTCCTGGGAAGTCCTCGTGTTGCACCCATCTTTTGCCGCTCGGGTGGAGAAACACCCCTTTTTTTACCTCGGACGAAAGCGCACTCCCTCTGATCGCGGATCCCGATGCGCCGTGGGAGGGAGCTAATCCATCGGCGCTTCATGGGTGCAAGGATCCTTAGGCGCACCGGTTACCACCTTTCCCGCTTGGTCAATCGTGACCCGAAGTAACCGTCCGCTCTGCAACACCCCCACACTTCAGTTCGCGCGGCGTGGAATTAGTGGCATTTTTGGCATCAACAGAACGAACACGGGACATGAGGATCATGAGTGGACGATGAACGGAAAGTGGCAATGAAGATGCGTGGTTTAGTTCAAAAATGCACGCAAACTTCAAATGGCCATAACTTTTGATCCGATCGTCTGATTTTCGCCCCCAATATGTTTTCGGGAAGGTCTCGGCGATGCCCATCCATTGGCGAACGGTGGGAACCCGTTCGACATCATACCGCGCTATCAAATCGGCCAGATTCAACTCCGTTTAAAGGTTATCGCGGTTTTTCTCTTTCGGCAATTTCGTCCTTATGGATATGTCACCGAAGAATTCTAAAAACCCTTCCAATTGTCCAGAAAAACCTATGAGAAACGACGGCTTCGACCCCGTGCTAGCCGAGGTTACGGCCTCTCAGGAAAAGCTGATTACCTGACTGAGAGTGCGGCGAGTAAAGAAGATAAGCCATCTGATGGCCACGCTAAACATATGTTGTGACCTGATGCATAGGATTTCTCGAACCCTTCTCGCGAGCTCCATAAGGTCATATCGTGCACTCATCCAAACGTGTGCGACCATACCAGCACTAGAGCACCGGATCCCATCAGAACTCCGCAGTTAAGCGTGCTTGGGCGAGAGTAGTACTGGGATGGGTGACTTCCTGGGAAGTCCTCGTGTTGCACCCAACTTTTGCCGCCCGGTGCAGAAACTCCACTTTTTACCAGCGGCGAGCGCGCACTCTCTCCGGCCTCTGATCCCGAGGCGCCGCACTGATCCCGAGGCGACGCGCTGACCCCGAGGCGCCACGCTGATGCTGAGGCACCTCCTACGGCCGCATATCACCGGGCGCCGCTTGCGCGGCTGCGTCAGACGCGCCGCTGCGTCCTAAGCCTCATAAGCAGACATAACTTCGTGCTCACGCCCGAAATCAAAGCCGCATCCCCACTCTGGGGTCCCCGCGGAGAGCCGGGCGGCGTGGCGAGCAGGTCGTTGCCCGTCGACCAAATTTTCTTCGAAAATTGCTTAATCTGATTTGAAACGGAGCCCGCATGCTGGAAGAGCGCACCTCGGGGAGAGTGGCATAAAGAGAAAGTGTCGGAGAATTCTAACGTGTGCGACCATACCAGCACTAGAGCACCGGATCCCATCAGAACTCTGCAGTTAAGCGTGCTTGGGCGAGAGTAGTACTGGGATGGGTGACCTCCTGGGAAGTCCTCATGTTGCACCCATCTTTTGCCGCTCGGGTGGAGAAACACCCCTTTTTTACCTCCGACGAAAGCGTGCTCCCTTTGATCGCGGATCCCGATGGAGCTAATCCATCGGCGCTTCATGGGTGCAAGGATCCCTAGGCGCACCGGTTACCACCTTTCCCGCTTGTTCATTCGTGACCCGAAGTAACCGTCCGCTCTGCAACACCCCCACACTTCAGTTCGCGCGGCGTGGAATTGGTGGCATTTTTGGCATCAACAGAACGAACACAGGACATGAGGATCATGAGTGGACGATGAACGGAAAGTGGCAATGAAGATGCGTGGTTTAGTTCAAAAATGCACGCAAACTTCAAATGGCCATAACTTTTGATCCGATCGTCTGATTTTCGCCCACAATATGTTTTCGGGAAGGTCTCGGCGATGCCCATCCATTGGCGAACGGTGGGAACCCGTTCGACATCATACCGCGCTCTCAAATCGGCCAGATTCAACTCCGTTTAAAGGTTATCGCGGTTTTTCTCTTTCGGTAATTTCGTCCTTATGGATATGTCACCGAAGAATTCTAAAAACCCTTCCAATTGTCCAGAAAAACCAATGAGAAATGACGGCTTCGACCCCGTGCTAGCCGAGGTTACGGCCTCTCAGGACAAGCTGATTACCTGACTGAGAGTGCGGCGAGTAAAGAAGATAAGCCATCTGATGGCCACGCTAAACATATGTTGTGACCTGATGCATAGGATTTCTCCAACCCTTCTCGCGAGCTCTATAAGGTCATATCGTTCACTCATCCAAACGTGTGCGACCATACCAGCACTAGAGCAACGGATCGCATCAGAACTCCGCAGTTAAGCGTGCTTGGGCGAGAGTTGTACTGGGATGGGTGACCTCCTGGGAAGTCCTCGTGTTGCACCCAACTTTTGCCGCCCGGTGCAGAAACTCCACTTTTTACCAGCGGCGAGCGCGCACTCTCTCCGGCCGCTGATCCCGAGGCGCCGCACTGATCCCGAGGCGCCGCGCTGACCCCGAGGTGCCACGCTGATGCCGAGGCACCTCCTACGACCGCGTATCACCGGGCGCCGCTTGCGCGGCTGCGTCAGACGTGCCGCTGCGTCCTAAGCCTCATAAGCAGACATAACTTCGCGCTCACGCCCGAAATCAAAGCCGCATCCCCACTCTGGGGTCCCCGCGGAGAGCCGGGCGGCGTGGCGAGCAGGCCGTTGCCCGTCGACCAAATTTTCGTCGAAAATTGCTTAATCTGATTTGAAACGGAGCCCGCATGCTGGAAGAGCGCACCTCGGGGCGAGTGGCATAAAGAGAAAGTGTCGGAGAATTCTAACGTGTGCGACCATACCAGCACTAGAGCACCGGATCCCATCAGAACTCCGCAGTTAAGCGTGCTTGGGTGAGAGTAGTACTGGGATGGGTGACCTCCTGGGAAGTCCTCGTGTTGCACCCATCTTTTGCCGCTCGGGTGGAGAAACACCCCTTTTTTACCTCCGGCGAAAGCGCGCTCCCTCTGATCGCGGATCCCGATGCGCCGTAGGAGGGAGCTAATCCATCGGCGCTTCATGGGTGCAAGGATCCCTAGGCGCACCAGTTACCACATTTCCCGCTTGTTCATTCGTGACCCGAAGTAACCGTCCGCTCTGCAACACCCCCACACTTCAGTTCGCGCGGCGTGGAATTGGTGGCATTTTTGGCATCAACGGAACGAACACGGGACATGAGGATCATGAGTGGACGATGAACGGAAAGTGGCAATGAAGATGCGTGGTTTAGTTCAAAAATGCACGCAAACTTCAAATGGCCATAACTTTTGATCCGATCGTCTGATTTTCGCCCACAATATGTTTTCGGGAAGGTCTCGGCGATGCCCATCCATTGGCGAACGGTGGGAACCCGTTCGACATCATACCGCGCTCTCAAATCGGCCAGATTCAACTCCGTTTAAAGGTTATCGCGGTTTTTCTCTTTCGGCAATTTCGTCCTTATGGATATGTCACCGAAGAATTCTAAAAACCCTTCCAATTGTCCAGAAAAACCTATGAGAAACGACGGCTTCGACCCCGTGCTAGCCGTGGTTATGGCCTCTCAGGACAAGCTGATTACCTGACTGAGAGTGCGGCGAGTAAAGAAGATAAGCCATCTGATGGCCACGCTAAACATATGTTGTGACCTGATGCATAGGATTTCTCCAACCCTTCTCGCGAGCTCCATAAGGTCATATCGTGCACTCATCCAAACGTGTGCGACCATACCAGCACTAGAGCACCGGATCCCATCAGAGCTCCGCAGTTATGCGTGCTTGGGCGAGAGTAGTACTGGGATGGGTGTCCTCCTGGGAAGTCCTCGTGTTGCACCCAACTTTTGCCGCCCGGTGCAGAAACTCCACTTTTTACCAGCGGCGAGCGCGCACTCTCTCAGGACGCTGATCCCGAGGCGCCGCACTGATCCCGAGGTGCCTCGCTGATCCCGAGGCGCCACGCTGATGCCGAGGCACCTACTACGGCCGCGTATCACCGGGCGCCGCTTGCGCGGCTGCGTCAGACGCGCCGCTGCGTCCTAAGCCTCATCAGCAGACATAACTTCGCGCTCACGTCCGAAATCAAAGCCGAATCCCCACTCTGGGGTCCCCGTGGAGAGTCGGGCGGCATGGCGAGCAGGCCGTTGCCCGTCGACCAAATTTTCGTCGAAAATTGCTTAATCTGATTTGAAACGGAGCCCGCATGCTGGAAGAGCGCACCTCGGGGCGAGTGGCATAAAGAGAAAGTGTCGAAGAATTCTAACGTGTGCGACCATACCAGCACTAGAGCACCGGATCCCATCAGAACTCCGCAGTTAAGCGTGCTTGGGCGAGAGTAGTACTGGGATGGGTGACCTCCTGGGATGTCCTCGTGTTGCACCCATCTTTTGCCGCTCGGGTGGAGAAACACCCCTTTTTTACCTCCGACGAAAGCGCGCTCCCTCTGATCGTGGATCCCGATGCGCCGTGAGAGGGAGCTAATCCATCGGCGCTTCATGGGTGCAAGGATCCCTAGGCGCACCGGTTACCACCTTTCCCGCTTGTTCATTCGTGACCCGAAGTAACCATCCGCTCTACAACAGCCCCACACTTCAGTTCGCGCGGCGTGGAATTGGTGGAATTTTTGGCATCAACAGAATGAACACGGGACATGAGGATAATGAGTGGACGATGAACGGAAAGTGGCAATGAAGATGCGTGGTTTAGTTCAAAAATGCACACAAACTTCAAATGGCCATAACTTTTGATCCGATCGTCTGATTTTCGCCCACAATATGTTTTCGGGAAGGTCTCGGCGAAGCCCATCCTTTGGCGAATGGTGGGAACCCGTTCGCCATCATACCGCGCTCTCAAATCGGCCAGATTCAACTCCGTTTAAAGGTTATCGCGGTTTTTCTCTTTCGGCAATTTCGTCCTTATGGATATGTCACCGAAGAATTCTAAAAACCCTTCCAATTGTCCAGAAAAACCAATGAGAAACGACGGCTTCGACCCCGTGCTAGCCGAGGTTACCGCTTCTCAGGACAAGCTAATTACCTGACTGAGAGTGCGGCGAGTAATAAAGATAAGCCATCTGATGGCCACGCTAAACATATGTTGTGACCTGATGCATAGGATTTCTCCAACCCTTCTCGCGAGCTCCATAAGGTCATATCGTGCACTCATCCAAACGTGTGCGACCATACCAGCACTAGAGCACCGGATCTCATCAGAACTCCGCAGTTAAGCATGCTTGGGCGAGAGTAGTACAGGGATGGGTGACCTCCTAAGAAGTCCTCGTGTTGCACCCAACTTTTGCCGCCCTTTGCAGAAACTCCACTTTTTACCAGCGGCGAGCGCGCACTCTCTCCGGCCGCTGATCCCGAGGCGCCGCACTGATCCCGAGGTGCCGCGCTGACCCCGAGGCGCCACGCTGATGCCGAGGCACCTCCTACGGCCGCGTATCACCGGGCGCCGCTTGCGCGGCTGCGTCAGACGCGCCGCTGCGTCCTAAGACTCATAAGCAGACATAACTTCGCTCTCATGCCCGAAATCAAAGCCGCATCCCCACTCTGGGGTCCCCGCGGAGAGCCGGGCGGCGTGGCGAGCAGGCCGTTGCCCGTCGACCAAATTTTCGTCGAAAATTGCTTAATCTGATTTGAAACGGAGCCCGCATGCTGGAAGAGCGCACCTCGGGGCGAGTGGCATAAAGAGAAAGTGTCGGAGAATTCTAACGTGTGCGACCATACCAGCACTAGAGCACCGGATCCCATCAGAACTCCGCAGCTAAGCGTGCTTGGGCGAGAGTAGTACTGGGATGGGTGACCTCCTGGGAAGTCCTCGTGTTGCACCCATCTTTTGCCGCTCGGGTGGAGAAACACCCCTTTTTTACCTCCGGCGAAAGCGCGCTCCCTCTGATCGCGGATCCCGATGCGCCGTGGGAGGGAGCTAATCCATCGGCGCTTCATGGGTGCAAGGATCCCTAGGCGCACCGGTTACCACCTTTCCCGCTTGTTCATTCGTGAACCGAAGTAACCGTCCGCTCTACAACACCCCCACACTTCAGTTCGCGCGGCGTGGAATTGGTGGCATTTTTGGCATCAACGGAACGAACACGGGACATGAGGATCATGAGTGGACGATGAACGGAAAGTGGCAATGAAGATGCGTGGTTTAGTTCAAAAATGCACGCAAACTTCAAATGGCCATAACTTTTGATCCGATCGTCTGATTTTCGCCCACAATATGTTTTCGGGAAGGTCTCGGCGATGCCCATCCATTGGCGAACGGTGGGAACCCGTTCGACATCATACCGCGCTCTCAAATCGGCCAGATTCAACTCCGTTTAAAGGTTATCGCGGTTTTTCTCTTTCGGCAATTTCGTCCTTTTGGATATGTCACCGAAGAATTCTAATTACCCTTCCAATTGTCCAGAAAAACCTATGAGAAATGACGGCTTCGACCCCGTGCTAGCCGAGGTTACGGCCTCTCAGGACAAGCTGATTACCTGACTGAGAGTGCGGCGAGTAAAGAAGATAAGCCATCTGATGGCCACGCTAAACATATGTTGTGACCTGATGCATAGGATTTCTCCAACCCTTCTCGCGAGCTCCATAAGGTCATATCACTCATCCAAACGTGTGCGACCATACCAGCACTAGAGCACCGGATCCCATCAGAACTCCGCAGTTAAGCATGCTTGGGCGAGAGTAGTACTGGGATGGGTGACCTCCTGGGAAGTCCTCGTGTTGCACCCATCTTTTGCCGCTCGGGTGGAGAAACACCCCTTTTTTACCTCCGACGAAAGCGCGCTCCCTCTGATCGCGGATCCCGATGCGCCGTGGGCGGGAGCTAATCCATCGGCGCTTCATGGGTGCAAGGATCCCTAGGCGCACCGGTTACCACCTTTCCCGCTTGTTCATTCGTGACCCAAAGTAACCGTCCGCTCTGCAACACCCCCACACTTCAGTTCGCGCGGCGTGGAATTGGTGGCATTTTTGGCATCAACAGAACGAACACGGGACATGAGGATCATGTGTGGATGATGAACGGAAAGTGGCAATGAAGATGCGTGGTTTAGTTCAAAAATGCACGCAAACTTCAAATGGCCATAACTTTTGATCCGATCGTCTAATTTTCAACCACAATATGTTTTCGGGAAGGTCTCGGCGATGCCCATCCATTAGCGAACGGTGGGAACCCGTTCGACATCATACCGCGCTCTCAAATCGGCCAGATTCAACTCCGTTTAAAGGTTATCGCGGTTTTTCTCTTTCGGCAATTTCGTCCTTATGGATATGTCACCGAAGAATTCTACAAACCCTTCCAATTGTCCAGAAAAACCTATGAGAAACGACGGCTTCGACCCCGTGCTAGCCGAGGTTACGGCCTCTCAGGACAAGCTGATTACCTGACTGAGAGTGCGGCGAGTAAAGAAGATAAGCCATCTGATGGCCACGCTAAACATATGTTGTGACCTGATGCATAGGATTTCTCCAACCCTTCTCGCGAGCTCCATAAGGTCATATCGTGCACTCATCCAAACGTGTGCGGCCATACCAGCACTAGAGCACCGGATCCCATCAGAACTCAGCAGTTAAGCGTGCTTGGGCGAGAGTAGTACTGGGATGGGTGACCTCCTGGGAAGTCCTCGTGTTGCACCCAACTTTTGCCGCCCGGTGCAGAAACTCCACTTTTAACCAGCGGCGAGCGCGCACTCTCTCCGGCCGCTGATCCCGAGGCGCCGCACTGATCCCGAGGCGCCGCACTGACCCCGAGGCGCCACGCTGATGCCGAGGCACCTCCGACGGCCGCGTATCACCGGGCGCCGCTTGCGCGGCTGCGTCAGACGCGCCGCTGCGTCCTAAGCCTCATAAGCAGACATGACTTCGCGCTCACGCCCGAAATCAAAGCCGCATCCCCACTCTGGGGTCCCCGCGGAGAGCCGGGCGGCGTGGCGAGCAGGCCGTTGCCCTTCGACCAAATTTTCATCGAAAATTGCTTAATCTGATTTGAAACGGAGCCCGCATGCTGGAAGAGCGCACCTCGGGGCGAGTGGCATAAAGAGAAAGTGTCGGAGAATTCTTACGTGTGCGACCATACCAGCACTAGAGCACCGGATCCCATCAGAACTCCGCAGTTAAGCGTGCTTGGGCGAGAGTAGTACTGGGATGGGTGACCTCCTGGGAAGTCCTCGTGTTGCACCCATCTTTTGCCGCTCGGGTGGAGAAACACCCCTTTTTTTACCTCGGACGAAAGCGCACTCCCTCTGATCGCGGATCCCGATGCGCCGTGGGAGGGAGCTAATCCATCGGCGCTTCATGGGTGCAAGGATCCTTAGGCGCACCGGTTACCACCTTTCCCGCTTGGTCAATCGTGACCCGAAGTAACCGTCCGCTCTGCAACACCCCCACACTTCAGTTCGCGCGGCGTGGAATTAGTGGCATTTTTGGCATCAACAGAACGAACACGGGACATGAGGATCATGAGTGGACGATGAACGGAAAGTGGCAATGAAGATGCGTGGTTTAGTTCAAAAATGCACGCAAACTTCAAATGGCCATAACTTTTGATCCGATCGTCTGATTTTCGCCCACAATATGTTTTCGGGAAGGTCTCGGCGATGCCCATCTATTGGCGAAAAGTGGGAACCAGTTCGACATCATACCGCGCTCTCAAATCGGCCAGATTCAACTCCGTTTAAATGTTATCGCGGTTTTTATCTTTCGGCAATTTCGTCCTTATGGATATGTCACCGAAGAATTCTAAAAACCCTTCCAATTGTCCAGAAAAACCTATGAGAAACGACGGCTTCGACCCCGTGCTAGCCGAGGTTACGGCCTCTGAGGACAAGCTGATTACCTGACTGAGAGTGCGACGAGTAAAGAAGATAAGCCATCTGATGGCCACGCTAAACATATGTTGTGACCTGATGCATAGGATTTCTCCAACCCTTCTCGCGAGCTCCATAAGGTCATATCGTGCACTCATCCAAACGTGTGCGACCATACCAGCACTAGAGCACCGGATCCCATCAGAACTCCGCAGTTAAGCGTGCTTGGGCGAGAGTTGTACTGGGATGGGTGACCACCTCGGAAGTCCTCGTGTTGCACCCAACTTTTGCCGCCCGGTGTAGAAACTCCACTTTTTACCAGCGGCGAGCGCGCACTCTCTCCGGCCGCTGATCCCGAGGCGCCGCACTGATCCCGAGGCGCCGCGCTGACCCCGAGGCGCCACGCTGATGCCGAGGCACCTCCTACGGCCGCGTATCACCGGGCGCCGCTTGCGCGGCTGCGTCAGACGCGCCGCTGCGTCCTAAGCCTCATAAGCAGACATAACTTCGCGCTCACGCCCGAAATCAAAGCCGCATCCCCACTCTGGGGTCCCCGCGGAGAGCCGGGCGGCGTGGCGAGCAGGCCGTTGCCCGTCGACCAAATTTTCGTCGAAAATTGCTTAATCTGATTTGAAACGGAGCCCGCATGCTGGAAGAGCGCACCTCGGGGCGAGTGGCATAAAGAGAAAGTGTCGGAGAATTCTAACGTGTGCGACCATACCAGCACTAGAGCACCGGATCCCATCAGAACTCCGCAGTTAAGCGTGCTTGGGCGAGAGTAGTACTGGGATGGGTGACCTCCTGGGAAGTCCTCGTGTTGCACCCATCTTTTGCCGCTCGGGTGGAGAAACACCCCTTTTTTACCTCCGACGAAAGCGCGCTCCCTCTGATCGCGGAACCCGATGCGCCGTGGGAGGGAGCTAATCCATCGGCGCTTCATGGGTGCAAGGATCCCTAGGCGCACCGGTTACCACCTTTCCCGCTTGTTCATTCGTGACCCGAAGTAACCGTCCGCTCTGCAACACCCCCACACTTCAGTTCGCGCGGTGTGGAATTGGTGGCATTTTTGGCATCAACAGAACGAACACGGGACATGAGGATCATGAGTGGACGATGAACGGAAAGTGGCAATGAAGATGCGTGGTTTAGTTCAAAAATGCACGCAAACTTCAAATGGCCATAACTTTTGATCCGATCGTCTGATTTTCTCCCACAATATGTTTTCGGGAAGGTCTCGGCGATGCCCATCCATTGGCGAACGGTGGGAACCAGTTCGACATCATACCGCGCTCTCAAATCGGCCAGATTCAACTCCGTTTAAAGGTTATCGCGGTTTTTCTCTTTCGGCAATTTCGTCTTTATGGATATGTTACCGAAGAATTCTAAAAACCCTTTCAATTGTCCAGAAAAACCTATGAGAAACGACGGCTTCGACCCCGTGCTAGCCGAGGTTACGGCCTCTCAGGACAAGCTGATTACCTGACTGAGAGTGCGGCGAGTAAAGAAGATAAGCCATCTGATGGCCACGCTAAACATATGTTGTGACCTGATGCATAGGATTTCTCCAACCCTTCTCGCGAGCTCCATAAGGTCATATCGTGCACTCATCCAAACGTGTGCGACCATACCAGCACTAGAGCACCGGATCCCATCAGAACTCCGCAGTTAAGCGTGCTTGGGCGAGAGTAGTACTGGATGGGTGACCTCCTGGGAAGTCCTCGTGTTGCACCCAACTTTTGCCGCCCTGTGCCGAAACTCCACTTTTTACCAGCGGCGAGCGCGCACTCTCTCCGGCCGCTGATCCCGAGGCGCCGCACTGATCCCGAGGAGCCTCGCTGATCCCGAGGCGCCACGCTGATGCCGAGGCACCTCCTACGACCGCGTATCACCGGGCGCCGCTTGCGCGGCTGCGTCAGACGCGCCGCTGCGTCCTAAGCCTCATCAGCAGACATAACTTCGCGCTCACACCCGAAATCAATGCCGAATCCCCACTCTGGGGTCCGCGCGCAGAGCCGGGCGGCGTGGCGAGCAGGCCGTTGCACGTCGACCAAATTTTCGTCGAAAATTGCTTAATCTGATTTGAAACGGAGCCCGCATGCTGGAAGAGCGCACCTCGGGGCGAGTGGCATAAAGAGAAAGTGTCGGAGAATTCTAACGTGTGCGACCATACCAGCACTAGAGCACCGGATCCCATCAGAACTCCGCAGTTAAGCGTGCTTGGGCGAGAGTAGTACTGGGATGGGTGACCTCCTGGGAAGTCCTCGTGTTGCACCCATCTTTTGCCGCTCGGGTGGAGAAACACCCCTTTTTTACCTCCGACGAAAGCGCGCTCCCTCTGATCGCGGAACCCGATGCGCCGTGGGAGGGAGCTAATCCATCGGCGCTTCATGGGTGCAAGGATCCCTAGGCGCACCGGTTACCACCTTTCCCGCTTGTTCATTCGTGACCCGAAGTAACCGTCCGCTCTGCAACACCCCCACACTTCAGTTCGCGCGGTGTGGAATTGGTGGCATTTTTGGCATCAACAGAACGAACACGGGACATGAGGACCATGAGTGGACGATGAACGGAAAGTGGCAATGAAGATGCGTGGTTTAGTTCAAAAATGCACGCAAACTTCAAATGGCCATAACTTTTGATCCGATCGTCTGATTTTCGCCCACAATATGTTTTCGGGAAGGTCTCGTTGATGCCCATCCATTAGCGAACGGTGGGAACCCGTTCGACATCATACCGCGCTATCAAATCGACCAGATTCAACTCCGTTTAAAGGTTATCGCGGTTTTTCTCTTTCGGCAATTTCGTCCTTATGGATATGTCACCGAAGAATTCTAAAAACCCTTCCAATTGTCCAGAAAAACCTATGAGAAACGACGGCTTCGACCCCGTGCTAGCCGAGGTTACGACCTCTCAGGATAAGCTGATTACCTGACTGAGAGTGCGGCGAGTAAAGAAGATAAGTCATCTGATGGCCACGCTAAACATATGTTGTGACCTGATGCATAGGTTTTCTCCAACCCTTCTCGCGAGCTCCATAAGGTCATATCGTGCACTCATCCAAACGTGTGCGACCATACCAGCACTAGAGCACCGGATCCCATCAGAACTCCGTAGTTAAGTGTGCTTGGGCGAGAGTAGTACTGGGATGGGTGACCTCCTGGGAAGTCCTCGTGTTGCACCCAACTTTTGCCGCCCGGTGCAGAAACTCCACTTTTTACCAGTGGCGAGCGCGCACTCTCTCCGGCCGCTGATCCCGAGGCGCCGCAATGATCCCGAGGTGCCGCGCTGACCCCGAGGCGCAACGCTGATGCCGAGGCACCTCCTACGACCGCGTATCACCGGGCGCCGCTTGCGCGGCTGCGTCAGATGCGTCGTTGCGTCCTAAGCCTCATCAGCAGACATAACTTCGCGCTCACGCCCGAAATCAAAGCCGCATCCCCACTCTGGGTTCCCCGCGGAGAGCCGGGCGGCGTGGCGAGCAGGCCGTTGCCCGTCGACCAAATTTTCGTCGAAAATTGCTTAATCTGATTTGAAACGGAGCCCGCATGCTGGAAGAGCGCACCTCGGGGCGAGTGGCATAAAGAGAAAGTGTCGGAGAATTCTAACGTGTGCGACCATACCAGCACTAGAGCACCGGATCCCATCAGAACTCCGCAGTTAAGCGTGCTTGGGCGAGAGTAGTACTGGGATGGGTGACCTCCTGGGAAGTCCTCGTGTTGCACCCATCTTTTGCCGCTCGGGTGGAGAAACACCCCTTTTTTACCTCCGATGAAAGCGCGCTCCCTCTGATCGCGGATCCCGATGCGCCGTGGGAGGGAGCTAATCCATCGGCGCTTCATGGGTGCAAGGATCCCTAGGCGCACCGGTTACCACCTTTCCTGCTTGTTCAATCGTGACCCGAAGTAACCGTCCGCTCTGCAACACCCCCACACTTCAGTTCGCGCGGCGTGGAATTGGTGGCATTTTTGGCATCAACAGAACGAACACGGGACATGAGGATCATGAGTGGACGATGAACGGAAAGTGGCAATGAAGATGCGTGGTTTAGTTCAAAAATGCACGCAAACTTCAAATGGCCATAACTTTTGATCCGATCGTCTGATTTTCGCCCACAATATGTTTTCGGGAAGGTCTCGGCGATGCCCATCCATTGGCGAACGGTGGGAACCCGTTCGACATCATACCGCGCTCTCAAATCGACCAGATTCAACTCCGTTTAAAGGTTATCGCGGTTTTTCTCTTTCGGCAATTTCGTCCTTATGGATATTTCACCGAAGAATTCTAAAAACCCTTCCAATTGTCCAGAAAAACCTATGAGAAACGACGGCTTCGACCCCGTGCTAGCCGAGGTTACGGCCTCTCAGGACAAGCTGATTACCTGACTGAGAGTGCGGCGAGTAAAGAAGATAAGTCATCTGATGGCCACGCTAAACATATGTTGTGACCTGATGCATAGGATTTCTCCAACCCTTCTCGCGAGCTCCATAAGGTCATATCGTGCACTCATCCAAACGTGTGCGACCATACCAGCACTAGAGCACTGGATCCCATCAGAACTCTGCAGTTAAGCGTGCTTGGGCGAGAGTAGTACTGGGATGGGTGACCTCCTGGGAAGTCCTCGTGTTGCACCCAACTTTTGCCGCCCGGTGCAGAAACTCCACTTTTTACCAGCGGCGAGCGCGCACTCTCTCCGGCCGCTGATCCCGAGGCGCCGCACTGATCCCGAGGCGCCTCGCTGATCCCGAGGCGCCACGCTGATGCCGAGGCACCTCCTACGGCCGCGTATCACCGGGCGCCGCTTGCGCGGCTGCTTCAGACGCGCCGCTGCGTCCTAAGCCTCATCAGCAGACATAACTTCGCGCTCACGCCCGAAATCAAAACCGCATCCCCACTCTGGGGTCCCCGCGGAGAGCCGGGCGGCGTGGCGAGCAGGCCATTGCCCGTCGACCAAATTTTCGTCGAAAATTGCTTAATCTGATTTGAAACGGAGCCCGCATGCTGGAAGAGCGCACCTAGGGGTGAGTGGCATAAAGAGAAAGTGTCGGAGAATTCTAACGTGTGCGACCATACCAGCACTAGAGCACCGGATCCCATCAGAACTCCGCAGTTAAGCGTGCTTGGGCGAGAGTAGTACTGGGATGGGTGACCTCCTGGGAAGTCCTCGTGTTGCACCCATCTTTTGCCGCTCGGGTGGAGAAACACCCCTTTTTTACCTCCGACGAAAGCGCGCTCCCTCTGATCGCGGATCCCGATGCGCCGTGGGAGGGAGCTAATCCATCGGCGCTTCATGGGTGCAAGGATCCCTAGGCGCACCGGCTACCACCTTTCCCGCTTGTTCATTCGTGACCCGAAGTAACCGTCCGCTCTGCAACACCCCCACACTTCAGTTCGCGCGGCGTGGAATTGGTGGCATTTTTGGCATCAACAGAACGAACACGGGACATGAGGATCATGAGTGGACGATGAACGGAAAGTGGCAATGAAGATGCGTGGTTTAGTTCAAAAATGCACGCAAACTTCAAATGGCCATAACTTTTGATCCGATCGTCTGATTTTCGCCCCCAATATGTTTTCGGGAAGGTCTCGGCGATGCCCATCCATTGGCGAACGGTGGGAACCCGTTCGACATCATACCGCGCTCTCAAATCGGCCAGATTCAACTCCGTTTAAAGGTTATCACCGTTTTTCTCTTTCGGCAATTTCGTCCTTATGGATATGTCACGGAAGAATTCTAAAAACCCTTCCAATTGTCCAGAAAAACCTACGAGAAACGACGGCTTCGACCCCGTGCTAGCCGAGGTTACGGCCTCTCAGGACAAGCTGATTACCTGACAGAGAGTGCGGCGAGTAAAGAAGATAAGCCATCTGATGGCCACGCTAAACAAATGTTGTGACCTGATGCATAGGATTTCTCCAACCCTTCTCGCGAGCTCCATAAGGTCATATCGTGCACTCATCCAAATGTGTGCGGCCATACCAGCACTAGAGCACCGGATCCCATCAGAACTCCGCAGTTAAGCGTGCTTGGGCGAGAGTAGTACTGGGATGGGTGACCTCCTGGGAAGTCCTCGTGTTGCACCCAACTTTTGCCGCCCGGTGCAGAAACTCCACTTTTTACCAGCGGCGAGCGCGCACTCTCTCCGGCCGCTGATCCCGAGGCGCCGCACTGATCTCGAGGCGCCGCGCTGACCCCGAGGCGCCACGGTGATGCCGAGGCACCTCCTACGGCCGCGTATCACCGGGCGCCGCTTGCGCGGCTGCGTCAGACGCGCCGCTGCGTCCTAAGCCTCATCAGCAGACATAACTTCGCGCTCACGCCCGAAATCAAAGCTGCATCCCCACTCTAGGGTCCCCGCGGAGAGCCGGGCGGCGTGGCGAGCAGGTCGTTGCCCGTCGACCAAATTTTCGTCGAAAATTGCTTAATCCGATTTGAAACGGAGCCCGCATGCTGGAAGAGCGCACCTCGGGGCGAGTGGCATAAAGAGAAAGTGTCGGAGAATTCTAACGTGTGCGACCATACCAGCACTAGAGCACCGGATCCCATCAGAACTCCGCAGTTAAGCGTGCTTGGGCGAGAGTAGTACTGGGATGGGTGACCTCCTGGGAAGTCCTCGTGTTGCACCCATCTTTTGCCGCTCGGGTGGAGAAACACCCCTTTTTTACCTCCGACGAAAGCGCGCTCCCTCTGTTCGCGGATCCCGATGCGCCGTGGGAGGGAGCTAATCCATCAGCGCTTCATGGGTGCAAGGATCCCTAGGCGCACCGGTTACCACCTTTCCCGCTTGTTCATTCGTGACCCGAAGTAACCGTCCGCTCTGCAACACCCCCACACTTCAGTTCGGGCGGCGTGGAATTGGTGGCATTTTTGGCATCAACAGAACGAACACGGGACATGAGGATCATGAGTGGACGATGAACGGAAAGTGGCAATGAAGATGCGTGGTTTAGTTCAAAAATGCACGCAAACTTCAAATGGCCATAACTTTTGATCCGATCGTCTGATTTTCGCCCACAATATGTTTTCGGGAAGGTCTCGGCGATGCCCATCCATTGGCGAACGGTGGGAACCTGTTCGACATCATACCGCGCTCTCAAATCGGCCAGATTCAACTCCGTTTAAAGGTTATCGCGGTTTTTCTCTTTCGGCAATTTCGTCCTTATGGATATGTCACCGAAGAATTCTAAAAACCCTTCCAATTGTCCAGAAAAACCTATGAGAAACGACGGCTTCGACCCCATGCTAGCCGAGGTTACGGCCTCTCAGGACAAGCTGATTACCTGACTGAGAGTGCGGCGAGTAAAGAAGATAAGCCATCTGATGGCCACGCTAAACATATGTTGTGACCTGATGCATAGGATTTCTCCAACCCTTCTCGCGAGCTCCATAAGGTCATATCGTGCACTCATCCAAACGTGTGCGGCCATACCAGCACTAGAGCACCGGATCCCATCAGAACTCCGCAGTTAAGCGTGCTTGGGCGAGAGTAGTACTGGGATGGGTGACCTCCTGGGAAGTCTGATGCGTGTCGGCAAGTGCACCGGTCGCTGTCAAGTAATAAATGTGGAGAGTGGCCTCCCCGAATGTCGGTCTCTTGAGAAATGCAGGTTGGGTGAACGAGACGCGTAGCGTGACTCTTGTTACACGAACGAAACACACATGAAAAAGGGGGTTTTTGGTTGGTTTGTCCTAATCTTAACAACAGTAAAAGAGATGCGGGTCGAAAGCACCGCTTCGCAAGGTGAGATGGATGCAACGGCCGCGATGCCGTGCTTCGTGAGGCGGGTGGAATGTACTCAAGTGCGAGAATGTGGGGGTCGCAAACACCTCTCACAACCGCCGTTAGCTCTTGCTAACGCGGAACAAACACCTTGCGTGCGGGCGTGAGTGAGTTAGTGGAGAACGGAGTGAATCACAAGCAAACCATGAAGAACAACAAGGAAACATTCATTTCAATAAACAACATTGCAATATTCAAGTTTACACGGCTCAACGAGTACAATGAAGGAAAGAGGAAAGAAGTAACCGATGGTGAAGACTAGCGGCCGTTCACGGCCGGAATGGTAGGTTGTCGGGCTACCTCCGGACTCGGGCGGACTATGCTTCCGGCGTAGAGAGCTGTCACGATCTCCCTACGTATCTCCGTCTTCTTCGACTTCAGGTTTCTTCTTCTTCTCACCGGGCGGAATGAGAGAATGGATGCTTGGAGGCTTGCGGATGGTGGAGAACACTCACGGACAACGGAGGAGGTCTTGGAATGGATGGAGGAGGCTTCCCCTTGCGTAGGAGATGAAGTGGAGGCGTCCCAAGGTGGTGGTCGGCGGCGTACGGAACAGGAACTCCGCTCCCGGCGGCTTGATAATGCCCTAAAATCGGAACAGGCGTTTATATAGGCGCTGAATTAAACACTGCGCACGGTCATTGGCGCACGACCAGTGGTCGTGCGCACTAGAATTCTGCGATCGTGCGCACAACCTGGGTGGAACCTGCAAGACACGAAATTTATAAAATAAAATGTTCGCACGACCAGTGGCGCACGACCGGTGGTCGTGCGCACTATCGTTGGTGGTCGTGCGCATTAGACGAAACAGAACTCAGAAATTTAATGATAAGTGCGCACGAACAGTGGCGCACGACCGGTGGACGTGCGCACTGGCGTTGATGGTCGTGCGCACTACACCAAACAGAACTCATGAAAAAGGGTTAAGTGCACACGATCAGTGGCGCACGACCAGTGGTCGTGCGCAATAGAACCGGTGATCGTGCGCAGTGTTCCTGTGCAGAATTGCACCGGGAACACCTGCACGACTCCAATGCCAGCACAACCACGAATCTAGCCACTGAAAGTGGCACCTAACAGTGCATGGAAACTACTAAGGACAATAAACATGAAATCACACGAAAATGGGCCCAGAAGTGCACCTAGCATGGAATATCAAATATAAGCTATAACACGGCTAAAGTGCGGTGAAATGACTGAATAACGGCCCGGATGAGTCCAAAAAGGTGTATATGATCAGGACTCATCACACACCCCAGACTTAACTGTTTGCGCGTCCCGAGCAAACGAATCCGGCGGAGTGTGAAAATGATAATTAACATAGAGAATTACACAAGGGAGTACGGTGCGAAGTAACATACGCATGCGAGTAGAGATTCTAGCAGAAGGAGATTCTAACTGTGCTAACTAATTTACATGAGTATTAAAGTGTAAGTAAAGATTTAGTTATACTCAGTTGGAGAATTTTGAAGAATTTGACGATCATGCCCGGTGTGAAAGTGATGAGACACTGAGGTGGGTGTTGCAAGAGATCGGGGCTTAGGAATAACTCCGCTGAAATCCATCAACGTCGTGAACCATACGCTCGCCCGGTCACACTCTCTCCACGGTGCTAGCAAACTCGCAAATCAAATCAGTAGGACTTTTGGGATTAAAATGGGGCTTAGGTCACGGTATGATATTCAAAGGTAAACACGATGGCTACGCAACCCAAGTGAGCTAACGGAACGCTGCACCCCACAAGACCAACAAACTATGCTCGTGTGACACACCCCCAGACTTATCATGAAAACCAGGTGTGCACACGGCCTACTTCACAAATACCAACAGATTTTCTGTTTAGCTCGGAAGGATCTCATTTCAAAATACGCTCCCTTTTTTTTTCTTTTAACATATTTTACTCCCTTTTATGTATCCTCCGGTTGGTTCAAAATCAGCAGATAGACTTTATTTTCCCTTCATAACACAATGATTCCACACACCACACAAGTTGAGAATTATGAGCGCAGTTAAAAACAATTTGGTTGCGCGTGTAGGATAGGCTTCAGGCTTTGGTGGATGAAGAGGAGCTGAACAAAGGAATGGTAGGCACAAAATAGGCTTGCAACGGTGAACGAAATGGACATGGAGTAACAAAGCTCAAACTAGCCAAAGGGTGGCCTACATCATGCTTGACTCAACGAGTCGCTCTCGCCCATGCTTCGAGAGTCGCTTGGGGCAAGTTCTTAGCCCACGAGAAAGGTAAACCTTCCTCCCGACTCGAGCAACACACGACTAGCACTCGTACACACACAACACCGAGTTATCGTCAATTTCATTCAAATTCACCACTTGAGTATAATAAATCTAAATTTACGCAGAAATACTAAACATAAATTAGATGCATAAAGAAAATCTAGTTCTACTCAAATTCTACCATAGCATGCGAAGTGACTAGAACACTACATGAGTCAACATCGCACTCCAAATAATAATTCCTACGTTAACAATCTATTTCACATTCCGACCAAAATAGTTTAAACGGAACAACGACAAAAAGATAAGCACGCACTCAAGTGGGTGAAGTGGTGTGTGAAGCATGAAAACAATGATAATGACTGGAATAAATAAGAAACAACCTTCTAGTATGCAGTGCAACTCGTGCACAGTGGGTGACAACATACGCTCCCCCAGACTTAAGCTAAACAATATATCTAGAAATTTGAAGCAAAAAGAGGGGAGGAAGTGTTACCCAATGCTCAGAATTGAGCATACCAGACGATCGGCGTTTATGATCAAGAATAGTCCGTAGCATCCGCACCATCAAACACAAAACCTGCAAGCACAAACTCAAAACAACAAATATGCAAAAGCTAAACTAAAAGAAGTTAGATAAGAAACTACAAAATCAGGAAATCTGGGCTGTCTCCCAGTAGCGCTTTTATTTAACGTCCTTAAGCTGGACCAAATACCTGTATTAGCATTGTTTAAAAAGTGCAGAAATTAAAAGAGATACTCAGAAACAGTTCACCACATCAAATAAAACACAAATCAGCTGAAAGCGCTCTTATGGTGCGCGTCTCCCGTAGCACGTAGGCGGGAGGTGAAGGCTTTAGGGCCAGCACTGGTATTACCCAATGCTCCCCTAACCTCCGCCACCTTGCCACGAAGAGCGGCAGCACGAGCGTCGCGCAGAAGTTTTTCCTTTTTAAGTTTGGTGACAGTCGGAGACTGCCACCGTTGAAAGTTTTCAGAATTTTCCGCCTTAGTGGCGGGTGGCGTCACTTCCGGCATCGTGGTGACTACCGGATCGGCCCAGGAGATGGAACGCTTAGATTGTTTATTACAAGATTCAACACAGGGAGATAAATAATCCGCATCCCGAACTACATTCACGTCAACGTTTTCTGAATTGCAGTCCTCCTCCGTCTCGGAACCGAACTCTCGCCGAAGATCAACTTCTTCTTCTTCACTAGACAGGTACTCCTCCGTTTTCCCTTCACTTGATTCTTTGACTTCTTCAGGCCCTGCACAGCTCAACGATTCATCAAAATTAAACGGAGGGGGCAGAGTGAATGTTTCAGCTGTTGCTTCGGGGCAAGTGGGCTGCAGCACCAAATTGGTTAGGGAAATGCACCCCGTAGCAAAATCAAGGGTGGCGCCGCTCTCTTTCAAGAACGGCACACCCAAGATAGGAATAGAATGATTGTCCTGCGGGCCCAAAACCTGAAAATCAGCAACAACAGTTGTCCCCTCAACTGTTACCTCCACATTCTTCACTTCCCCCTCGGATTGAATAACAGTCCCATTGGCAAGCACAAGGGATTTCCTTTCCTCCGTGTTCATTTCCAGTTGTAATTTAGCTACATCTTGCAACGCAATGACGTTGCGAGATGAACCAGAATCACACAAAGCTTTCGTTTCAAAATTGTTGATGGAACAAGAAATTACCAGCTCACTCGGTTCAACCTCTACCACATCCCCAAGACTCTTCCCTTGATCAATTGGGTTCTTCTCCGTGTTGCTGGGAAGGGTCCCCTGCGATCGCTCGGTTAGCACTTGGGCCAATTGGCCCAACTGCGTTTCCAGGTTTCGCATGGATGCAGTTTGATTTACCATATTCGAATTAGCTACTTGCATGAATTTCTCCATCATCTCTTCTAGATTACTCTTTTTTTAAGTAGGGGGTGCTTGATTATAGTCCGAGTGTGGTGGCCTCGGTTGGCTCCCGGAGGCGTAAGCATCGTTTTGATGCTTCCCCTGTGCCCATCGTTGGCCAGGTGTGTTTGGATTCCACGAGAAGTTCGGGTGACTTCTCGCTCCCGGATTATAAGCATTATTGAAAGGCGCCCCCCTAGGCTGATTTCCTACATAATTAACAGATTCGTTCAAGTTCAAGTGTGCGAAGTCACCTGCCACGTTGTTCCCCGAACACTCATACGCGTGGTGGCCTCCGCCTCCACATCCCTCGCAGGTGATGACAGCAGCAGTCGCGGATGGAGAGGGGAGAGAGTCGACCATGAAAAGACCTCGGCCGCTTCTTGGAGCATTTCTCCCAGCAGTCCAGAATGTACTGTGGGAGGCAGTGTCGCGCAGAATTCGAAGGGCTTCCTCAGGGGTGTGGTTCATCAAGGTGCCACCCGCCGCAGCATCGATCATTGCCCTGTAGTTGGGCTCGATCGCGAAATAGAACAATTCAACCACATTCCATGGTTGGAGCTTGTGGCCAGGGCAACGGCGAAGGAGATCGTTGAGGCGCTCCCAAGCTTCAGCAAGGGTCTCTTGGTCAAGTTGGCGAAACGTGGCGATCTCCCGCCGCAAGCTTACAATCTTATCCACAGGATGGAATTTAGCAAGGAACTTGGATGCGAGGGCATCCCAAGTTGCAGCAGTCCCGGGCGGAATGGAGTGGAGCCACACCTTTGCTTTGTCGCGGAGTGAAAAGGGAAGCAGTCTAAGCTTGACCGTGTCGTCAGCAATCCCCGCGTAGCGGAAGGTTCCGCAAATATCAGAAAACTCTGCCAGATGCAGATGCGGATCTTCGCTGGCCAACCCCGAGAACTGAGCGTTGTTCCGGATGATGTTTAAGATCGCTGGCTTGATCTCAAACTGATTATTCATAATATTGGGCCCAAACCCCGGATACACACTCCCAGCAGTTGGAGTGGTGTAGTCTCTCATCGTGCGGGGCCGAGGCCTGACCGCCTCCTGCTCGTCTTCAGGCTGATGTTGCCCCACGCCGGGCGCTCTTGCGTCACCATCATTTGGGTCTACCTGATCACCCATTGCCGCTTGTACGGCAGCCGCGCGCCTTCGTGCGCGAGCGGTCCGTTCAATCTCAGGATCGAAGGGTACTAGCTCCCCTGCGGCTTGTCTCTGCATGCACTGTCACAAACAAAAAGAAAAACAAAGAAAATCAAAAACAACTGCTCGTATAACGAAAGTCACAACACAAGACGAAACACGCCTGCATTCCCCGGCAACGGCGCCAAAAACTTGATGCGTGTCGGCAAGTGCACCGGTCGCTGTCAAGTAATAAATGTGGAGAGTGGCCTCCCCGAATGTCGGTCTCTTGAGGAATGCAGGTTGGGTGAACGAGACGCGTAGCGTGACTCTTGTTACACGAACGAAACACACATGAAAAAGGGGGGTTTTGGTTGGTTTGTCCTAATCTTAACAACAGTAAAAGAGATGCGGGTCGAAAGCACCGCTTCGCAAGGTGAGATGGATGCAACGGCTGCGATGCCGTGCTTCGTGAGGCGGGTGGAATGTACTCAAGTGCGAGAATGTGGGGGTCGCAAACACCTCTCACAACCGCCGTTAGCTCTTGCTAACGCGGAACAAACACCTTGCGTGCGGGTGTGAGTGAGTGAGTGGAGAACGGAGTGAATCACAAGCAAACCATGAAGAACAACAAGGAAACATTCATTTCAATAAACAACATTGCAATATTCAAGTTTACACGGCTCAACGAGTACAATGAAGGAAAGAGGAAAGAAGTAACTGATGGTGAAGACTAGCGGCCGTTCACGGCCGGAATGGTAGGTTGTCGGGCTACCTCCGGACTCGGGCGGACTATGCTTCCGGCGTAGAGAGCTGTCACGATCTCCCTACGTAGCTCCGTCGTCTTCGACTTCAGGTTTCTTCTTCTTCTCACCGGGCGGAATGACAGAATGGATGCTTGGAGGCTTGCGGATGGTGGAGAACACTCACGGACAACGGAGGAGGTCTTGGAATGGATGGAGGAGGCTTCCCCTTGCGTAGGAGATGAAGTGTAGGCGTCCCAAGGTGGTGGTCGGCGGCGTACGGAACAGGAACTCCGCTCCCGGCGGCTTGATAATGCCCTAAAATCGGAACAGGCGTTTATATAGGCGCTGAATTAAACACTGCGCACGGTCATTGGCGCACGACCAGTGGTCGTGCGCACTAGAATTCTGCGATCGTGCGCACAACCTGGGTGGAACCTGCAAGACACGAAATTTATAAAATAAAATGTTCGCACGACCAGTGGCGCACGACCGGTGGTCGTGCGCACTATCGTTGGTGGTCGTGCGCATTAGACGAAACAGAACTCAGAAATTTAATGATAAGTGCGCACGAACAGTGGCGCACGACCGGTGGACGTGCGCACTGGCGTTGATGGTCGTGCGCACTACACCAAACAGAACTCATGAAAAAGGGTTAAGTGCACACGATCAGTGGCGCACGACCAGTGGTCGTGCACAATAGAACCGGTGATCGTGCGCAGTGTTCCTGTGCAGAATTGCACCGGGAACACCTGCACGACTCCAATGCCAGCACAACCACGAATCTAGCCACTGAAAGTGGCACCTAACAGTGCATGGAAACTACTAAGGACATTAAACATGAAATCACACGAAAATGGGCCCAGAAGTGCACCTAGCATGGAATATCAAATATAAGCTATAACACGGCTAAAGTGCGGTGAAATGACTGAATAACGGCCCGGATGAGTCCAAAAAGGTGTATATGATCAGGACTCATCAAAGTCCTCGTGTTGCACCCAACTTTTGCCGCCCGGTGCAGAAACTCCACTTTTTACCAGCGGCGAGCGCGCACTCTCTCCGGCCGCTGATCCTGAGGCGCCGCACCGATCCCGAGGCGCAGCGCTGACCCCGAGGCGCCACGCTGATGCCGAGGCACCTCCTACGGCCGCGTATCACCGGGCGCCGCTCGCGCGGCTGCGTCAGACGCGCCGATGCGTCCTAAGCCTCATCAGCAGACATAACTTCGCGCTCACGCCCGAAATCAAAGCCGCATCCCCACTCTGGGGTCCCCGCGGAGAGCCGGGCGGCGTGGCGAGCAGGCCGTTGCCCGTCGACCAAATTTTCGTCGAAAATTGCTTAATTTGATTTGAAACGGAGCCCGCATGCTGGAAGAGCGCACCTCGGGGCGAGTGGCATAAAGAGAAAGTGTCGGAGAATTCTAACGTGTGCGACCATACCAGCACTAGAGCACCAGATCCCATCAGAACTCCGCAGTTAAGCGTGCTTGGGCGAGAGTAGTACTGGGATGGGTGACCTCCTGGGAAGTCCTCGTGTTGCACCCATCTTTTGCCGCTCGGGTGGAGAAACACCCCTTTTTTTACCTCTGACGAAAGCGCGCTCCCTCTGATCACGGATCCCAATGCGTCGTGGGAGGGAGCTAATCCATCGGCGCTTCATGGGTGCAAGGATCCCTAGGCGCACCGGTTACCAACTTTCCCGCTTGTTCATTCGTGACCCGAAGTAACCGTCCGCTCTGCAACACCCCCACACTTCAGTTCGCGCGGCATGGAATTGGTGGCATTTTTGGCATCAACAGAACGAACACGGGACATGAGGATCATGAGTGGACGATGAACGGAAAGTGGCAATGAAGATGCGTGGTTTAGTTCAAAAATGCACGCAAACTTCAAATGGCCATAACTTTTGATCCGATCGTCTGATTTTCGCCCACAATATGTTTTCGGGAAAATCTCGGCGATGCCCATCCATTGGCGAACGGTGGGAACCAGTTCGACATCATACCGCGCTCTCAAATCGGCCAGATTCAACTCCGTTTAAAGGTTATCGCGGTTTTTCTCTTTCGGCAATTTCGTCCTTATGGATATGTCACCGAAGAATTCTAAAAACCCTTCCAATTGTCCAGAAAAACCTATGAGAAACGACGGCTTCGACCCCGTGCTAGCCGAGGTTACGGCCTCTCAGGACAAGCTGATTACCTGACTGAGAGTGCGGCGAGTAAAGAAGATAAGCCATCTGATGGCCACGCTAAACATATGTTGTCACCTGATGCATAGGATTTCTCCAACCCTTCTCGCGAGCTCCATAAGGTCATATCGTGCACTCATCCAAACGTGTGCGACCATACCAGCACTAGAGCACCGGATCCCATCAGAACTCCGCAGTTAAGCGTGCTTGGGCGAGAGTAGTACTGGGATGGGTGACCTCTTGGGAAGTCCTCGTGTTGCACCCAACTTTTGCCGCCCGGTGCAGAAACTCCACCTTTTACCAGCGGCGAGCGCGCACTCTCTCCGGCCGCTGATCCCGAGGCGCCGCACTGATCCCGAGGCGCCGCGCTGACCCCGAGGCGCCACGCTGATGCCGAGGCACCTCCTACGGCCGCGTATCACCGAGCGCCGCTCGCGCGGCTGCGTCAGACGCGCCGCTGCGTCCTAAGCCTCATCAGCAGACATAACTTCGCGCTCACGCCCGAAATCAAAGCCGCATCCCCACTCTGGGGTCCCCGCGGAGAGCCGGGCGGCGTGGCGAGCAGGCCGTTGCCCGTCGACCAAATTTTCGTCGAAAATTGCTTAATCTGATTTGAAACGGAGCCCGCATGCTGGAAGAGCGCACCTCGGGGCGAGTGGCATAAAGAGAAAGTGTCGGAGAATTCTAACATGTGCGACCATACCAGCACTAGAGCACCAGATCCCATCAGAACTCCGCAGTTAAGCGTGCTTGGGCGAGAGTAGTACGGGGATGGGTGACCTCCTGGGAAGTCCACGTGTTGCACCCATCTTTTGCCGCTCGGGTGGAGAAACAACCCTTTTTTACCCCCGACGAAAGCGCGCTCCCTCTGATCGCGGATCCCGATGCGCCGTGGGAGGGAGCTAATCCATCGGCGCTTCATGGGTGCAAGGATCCCTAGTCGCACCGGTTACCAACTTTCCCGCTTGTTCATTCGTGACCCGAAGTAACCGTCCGCTCTGCAACACCCCCACACTTCAGTTCGCGCGGCGTGGAATTGGTGGCATTTTTGGTATCAACAGAACGAACACGGGACATGAGGATCATGAGTGGACGATGAACGGAAAGTGGCAATGAAGATGCGTGGTTTAGTTCAAAAATGCACGCAAACTTCAAATGGCCATAACTTTTGATCCGATCGTCTGATTTTCGCCCACAATATGTTTTCGGGAAAATCTCGGCGATGCCCATCCATTTGCGAACGGTGGGAACCTGTTCGACATCATACCGCGCTCTCAAATCGGCCAGATTCAACTCCGTTTAAAGGTTATCGCGGTTTTTCTCTTTCGGCAATTTCGTCCTTATGGATATGTCACCGAAGAATTCTAAAAACCCTTCCAATTGTCCAGAAAAACCTATGAGAAACGACGGCTTCGACCCCGTGCTAGCCGAGGTTACGACCTCTCAGGACAAGCTGATTACCTGACTGAGAGTGCGGCGAGTAAAGAAGATAAGCCATCTGATGGTCACGCTAAACATATGTTGTGACCTGATGCATAGCATTTCTCCAACCCTTCTCTCGAGCTCCATAAGGTCATATCGTGCACTCATCCAAACGTGTGCGACCATACCAGCACTAGAGCACCGGATCCCATCAGAACTCCGCAGTTAAGCGTGCTTGGGCGAGAGTAGTACTGGGATGGGTGACCTCCTGGGAAGTCCTCGTGTTGCACCCAACTTTTGCCGCCCGGTGCAGAAACTCCACTTTTTACCAGTGGCGAGCGCGCACTCTCTCCGGCCGCTGATCCCGAGGCGCCGCACTGATCCCGAGGCGCCGCGCTGACCCCGAGGCGCCACGCTGATGCCGAGGCACCTCCTACGGCCGCGTATCACCGGGCGCCGCTTGCGCGGCTGCGTCAGACGCGCCGCTGCGTCCTAAGGCTCATCAGCAGACATAACTTCGCGCTCACGCCCAAAATCAAAGCCGCATCCCCACTCTGGGGTCCCCGCGGAGAGTCGGGCGGCGTGGCGAGCAGGTCATTGCCCGTCGACCAAATTTTCGTCGAAAATTGCTTAATCTGATTTGAAACGGAGCCCGCATGCTGGAAGAGCGCACCTCGGGGCGAGTGGCATAAAGAGAAAGTGTCGGAGAATTCTAACGTGTGCGACCATACCAGCACTAGAGCACCGGATCCCATCAGAACTCCGCAGTTAAGCGTGCTTGGGCGAGAGTAGTACTGGGATGGGTGACCTCCTGGGAAGTCCTCGTGTTGCACCCATATTTTGCCGCTCGGGTGGAGAAACACCCCTTTTTTACCTCCGACGAAAGCGCGCTCCCTCTGATCGCGGATCCCGATGCGCCGTGGGAGGGAGCTAATCCATCGGCGCTTCATGGGTGCAAGGATCCCTAGGCGCACTGGTTACCACCTTTCCCGCTTGTTCAATCATGACCCGAAGTAACCGTCCGCTCTGCAACACCCCCACACTTCAGTTCGCGCGGCGTGGAATTGGTGGCATTTTTGGCATCAACAGAACGAACACGGGACATGAGGATCATGAGTGGACGATGAACGGAAAGTGGCAATGAAGATGCGTGGTTTAGTTCAAAAATGCACGCAAACTTCAAATGGCCATAACTTTTGATCCGATCGTCTGATTTTCGCCCACAATATGTTTTCGGGAAGGTCTCGGCGATGCCCATCCATTGGCGAACGGTGGGAACCCGTTCGACATCATACCGCGCTCTCAAATCGGTCAGATTCAACTCCGTTTAAAGGTTATCGCGGTTTTTCTCTTTCGGCAATTTCGTCCTTATGGATATGTCACCGAAGAATTCTAAAAACCCTTCCAATTGTCCAGAAAAACCTATGAGAAACGACGGCTTCGACCCCGTGCTAGCCGAGGTTACGGCCTCTCAGGACAAGCTGATTACCTGACTGAGAGTGCGGCGAGTAAAGAAGATAAGCCATCTGATATCCACGCTAA
The DNA here is from genome assembly GCA_033032865.1 of Dactylorhiza incarnata. Lineage (NCBI taxonomy): Eukaryota > Viridiplantae > Streptophyta > Magnoliopsida > Asparagales > Orchidaceae > Dactylorhiza > Dactylorhiza incarnata. The sequence goes on along the minus strand of JAWHQI010000968.1, from coordinate 67,949 downwards.
ACATATGTTGTGACCTGATGCATAGGATTTCTCCAACCCTTCTCGCGAGCTCCATAAGGTCATATCGTGCACTCATCCAAACGTGTGCGACCATACCAGCACTAGAGCACCGGATCCCATCAGAACTCCGCAGTTAAGCGTGCTTGGGCGAGAGTAGTACTGGGATGGGTGACCTCCTGGGAAGTCCTCGTGTTGCACCCAACTTTTGCCGCCCGGTGCAGAAACTCCACTTTTTACCAGCGGCGAGCGCGCACTCTCTCCGGCCGCTGATCCCGAGGCGCCGCACTGATCCCGAGGCGCCGCGCTGACCCCGAGGCGCCACGCTGATGCCGAGGTACCTCCTACGGCCGCGTATCACCGGGCGCCGCTTGCGCGGCTGCGTCAGACGCGCCGCTGCGTCCTAAGCCTCATCAGCAGACATAACTTCGCGCTCACGCCCGAAATCAAAGCTGCATCCCCACTCTGGGGTCCCCGCGGAGAGCCGGGCGGCGTGGCGAGCAGGTCGTTGCCCATCGACCAAATTTTCGTCGAAAATTGCTTAATTTGATTTGAAACGGAGCCCGCATGCTGGAAGAGCGCACCTCGGGGCGAGTGGCATAAAGAGAAAGTGTCGGAGAATTCTAACGTGTGCGACCATACCAGCACTAGAGCACCGGATCCCATAAGAACTCCGCAGTTAAGCGTGCTTGGGCGAGAGTAGTACTGGGATGGGTGACCTCCTGGGAAGTCCTCGTGTTGCACCCATCTTTTGCCGCTCGGGTGGAGAAACACCCCTTTTTTACCTCCGACGAAAGCGCGCTCCCTCTGATCGCGGATCCCGATGCGCCGTGGGAGGGAGCTAATCCATCGGCGCTTCATGGGTGCAAGGATCCCTAGGTGCACCGGTTACCACCTTTCCCGCTTGTTCATTCGTGACCCGAAGTAACCGTCCGCTCTGCAACACCCCCACACTTCAGTTCGCGCGGCGTGGAATTGGTGGCATTTTTGGCATCAACAGAACGAACACGTGAAGTATCTAGTTGCCTACCTAAATCACCTAGAGGGGGGTGAATAGGTGATCTCTACGTCTTTTGCGGAATTAAAAATTAAACGTAAAGCACAGCACACAAAATAAATCACAGCCACAGATAACACCAGGAATTTATAGTGGTTCCCCGTACTTGGGTACTCCACTGCCGGCCTCGCCAATCTAGCACCACAGCTAGACTTTACTACTCACTAAATCTCGGATCAGAATGATCCTACAAACTCGGAGAGAACCTCTCTTACAACTCGGAGAAAAACTTCTCCTACAACTCGGAGAACAACCTCTCCTACAGCTCAGAGATAACAGCTCCTACAATAGATGATAAAAGGTTTTGAACAATAAGATACCAGATCTGAATAACAGAGGCGTTTTCTTCCTTCTTCTTGAATGGCTTTTGAGAACGATGAGGAAGAACAACGATCCTTCAAATCTGTCTTTGGCAATCCGAAACGATCCAATAGAGGTTGTAGAATCAGAACACGGATCGATCGAATCCTTCTTTGATAGAAATCAGCAACTCAAATGAGTAGATCGATCTTCAATCGTAGGCGACGGCGAGGCGGCGCTTTTCTCGTTCTTTTTGATCGGGAGAGAAATTAGGGTTTAGAATGATTCGAAAACTTGTTGTAAACAACCCAAGAGCAATCCTATATATAGAGGGCAATGATTAAGGGCTAAATCCACCTTAAACACACTCAATATAGCCGTTAGGATCGGGAAGGAGCGTTTACGAAATGATAAGAACAGAGAAAAGAGAATAGAAATTAACGGACAGAATTCTCGAGACATAAGGGTTCTCTCGAGAACTAACGGATCTCTCGAGAACTGAGGTTGAAAGAACAAAAGGCTAATGTATCGAGAACTGACGGATCTCTCGAAACATGACGGAAATTTCGGTCTTAAGGACTTCTCGAGACATGCTTTATCTCTCGAGACATTCAGAACAGAATTACCGAAATCAAAAGAACTTGCCTCTCGAGACATGCCAGAACTCTCGAGACATGCATGATCTCTCGAAACATGACGAAAATTTCGGTCTTAAGGACTCTCGAGACAAGCTTGATCTCTCGAGTCATCAAGAACAGAAATACCGAGATCAAAAGAACTTGCCTCTCGATACATGCCAGAACTCTCGAGACATGCATGATCTCTCGAGACATGCATGATCTCTCGAGACATATCCTTAGAGAAATTGTTTTCAGAAATTTTCTTTTCTTCTCTTGAACACTTGCTGCAACCGCACTCCAAAGTCTTCAATAGTCTTGAAAATGAAGTGTACCCCAATAGAGAGATCACACATGAGTCATCACCATGTTTCATATAATGAGGAATTACATTGTATGAAACTGTGTTTGCAGACCCATTGTGACCTGACATTGATTTACACTTAGCAATGATAATCTGCAAGACAATACTAGAAAAGCATATCAAATATAAAAGCAATTCAATCTTAGTTTAAGGGTGACTTCTCACAAATCAAGGTAATTTTGAATACAATTTCCAACAATCTCCCCCTATTTGTAGAAGTCAGAACCCTATATACTAAGTTGAATTACAGCAATATAGAATAAATATGCTACACTACACAATGATATGAAAATGAACAAGTAGAGAACATCAAATCAACAATTATATATATATATGTATAAATTGAATTGTTAAGAAGACTTGATGTTCACAAAATCAGAACCAAAGCAAAATATGTCTTGTCAGCATCAGCATTATCCTTCAAGAACTCCATTTCCTCTTTTCTTCTTGTCTGGAGAAATAAGCATAAGGCTTGGGATGGTAAAACGGAGGTGGATCCGGAGCATCAGAATTATTATAACCAAATGCCCTGAAATGAATTCTTCTCTTCCTTTGAGCTGTCTCATGTTTTTCCCATTCAAGTGAGTTGTAGCATTCAGATCTATTCATTTTGCCTTCATGGACTAACTTATAGGATTCAAGAATTATGTCTTTTGAGACTGGGCTCCAGATTTCTGGTAGAGCCTTCTCAACCTGAGCTTTGCTATGGCCTGCAGAGCTAGAACTCGGAACAGATCTACTCGCAGAGGGACCTTCACCATGTTTTCTTTTTCTTTTGGTCCCAGCCCTATCTGATTGATCTTCAACTAAAGGAGCCTTCCCAAGTAGTTCTTCTGGCCTTGGAGAAAACTGAGGAACAGGAACATCTGGATCAACTTCTAACTCAGGAAAAATTTGATTATGAAGCCACATTGCTGTTTTGAAGGAATAAGCATTAATATCAGCAATTTGCTTCAGCACCCTGGAAGAGAACTGATCAAACTGTGATTTCCATGAGCTTTGAATAGCTGACACAGAGCTTTCCACTAAATCTGTCATTCTTTCCATTCAAATGTCCTCCCCCTTTCTGACTTCTACAGATAGGGTTTGGAGAGTATCATCTTTGAAATTTCCGACTTCATCAACAATCCGGAATGTATGTGCTTCAGCCTTGTCAGACAATGAGTCTTGAAGCTTTGTCATTGTAACAGTCTGAGCCAACACTGTGCCTATACCTTCAGTTGCATGTTCAATTTGCTTGCTCCCTAGGCTCATCAATTCAGAGAGATTTTCATAATTTGATTTGATTTTAGCTAACTCCCTACCAAGATCACTTTCAACTGAGGCAATCTTCCTGTGAACAGATGTCAAAGAGTTCTTAAACTGTTCACTCTGCTTCTTGACTTCTTGAGCATAGCTTCAATCTTTCCCAGAAGAGAATCTGCATCAAGGATTGGAGGGGAAGGATGAGAAGAAGGAAGAGTAACAGCAGGGGCAGCAGCAGGAACAACATCAGGGAGCTCTTCAATCTCAAGAGAGTGAACCACATTGTCTTCTTCACAACCTAGCTCATCTGGAGCATTCTTGGTTGTATCTAACTCTGACTCCCCCTCAACATGTACTAGGGGAGGTGATAATTTATGAACGGAATCATCATCATCGTCTTCAAAAACAAAATCAGCACCAGACCCTGCCTTTTGGCCACTGGGACTGTGCACTTCAGATATTTCTTGTTGAATATTCTTTAGGACAGCTGAAACTATCTCATTTGCTAAAGAAGTTTCTGCTTCAATAACTGATGGAGAAGGAGGTGGTGGTGATGGAACTGAATCTGGAATGTGAACATGAGAGGGTGATGGAATAGAATCTGAAGGATCTGACTGTGTCACTAATGGAATGAGTTCTGTTGGAGCTGATGAGGCCTGACCTTTGGCTTTGGAACGGATTGGTAGCTTGGCTCGACCTGAAGCTTTAGAGCGAATCCGTGGAGGAGGAGGAGATGATGTAACTTTGGGTACCTGACCTTCAGAAGATGGAATTGGAATTTCTGCTTCACTTGCAACTGCAGACTGATGAGTCTCCCCCTCAGAAGTAGCACTAGCCACTCCCGGCTTCTTGATTCGAATGTCCCATCTCTGCATGGAGAGGACATCGATCTTCTTGAGATGATGGATAACTGTACCTTTGGACATGTCAAAGATAGCTGGGTTGAACTGATTCAGGAACAATGAGATGATCCGGGCAAATTTTGGAGAATTAATGCAAGCCTTGATATTGGAGAATAAGATTGTGCCCCAATCTCTCTTTTTCCCTGACACAATTCCAACTATCAACAGAAAAGTCTCTTCAGACACATGCCCTTGTGTGCCTGTCTTGCAGAATAGAACCTTTAAGATAATGTCCACCAGGAGCTTCCCCGCATCATTCATCTTATGCCTCTTAACTGCAGAAAAATCTAAATCCAGACCACAGTACCTTGCTGTTCTCAACCAGTCATTGTCATCTAGCACCTCTTCAGTATCAAGCTCAGATAAATGCAAGTACTTCACGAGGGTCTTAGGTGAGATTTTATCTTAATGCCCTTGACGAATGAAACCAACATTCTCCCTTCCTTGATAGGCTTCACATTGATAAAGAACTCTTCAACCTCATCAAACAGCACCCGGCAAGGATGCTCAAGAACGAAAGCAAGACCGGCGGCATCAAGCAAGCAAAATAGGTTCTTGAAGTCATCGGATAAACCGGCGATACCTGAGCGAACGACTTCATTGCCGACGCCAATCTTTGGATGAGGAGAAGGCGCCATTGAAGCAAGAGGTAGAGAACTGTCGAACGAAGAAGATGAAGAATCGAGAACCACCGAGAACCACCGAAGCACAGAGACCTGTCGCAGACTGTCGCCGCTCGAGAGAAAGTCGAAAGGTCGGGGAAGTCTCGGAAATGGATTTCGTGAACATCAAGTTTTCGATTTCTTATATATATATATAATTTTGATTTGACGTTAAAGTGGCATTTTGAAGAAAATTAGATGAATGAACAGCGCGTACCTGACGTTTGGAGTTCTTAAAAAAAACTATGTCTCGAGACATCGGTTATGTCTCGAGAACTCAGGAGTTTCAGCAAGTTATTTCCTTCATTGATGTCTCGAGTGATAACCCGTATCTCGAGACATCACCATATCTCGTGATCTTGAACTTGTCTCGAGAAAACCAGCCTGTCTCGAGAAATCCCAGAAGTTCTTTGGATGTTGTCGAGACTTAAAGTGATTTATGTTTCGAGAAAAAAGAAAGTTCCCGAGACAACATGTAGTTCTCGAGATATAAGCCTGAAGTTTTCAGGAAAAGTTCTGAATTTTTGTAATCTTCATGTCTTCATGGTTTTGCTTGATTTGATCATTACTCCATGTTGAGCATTCCAAGTTCCGTCTTGAAGAAGGAGAACTTAGTCTCATCCAGTGGCTTCGTGAATATGTCTGCAACTTGCTTGTCCGTGGGAACATAACTCAGATTTATGTCACCGATCTCCACATGCTCCTGGATAAAGTGATATCGTAGCTCGATGTGCTTTGTCCGACTGTGAGAGACTGGATTATTTGCGATAGCAATTGCACTGGAAGAGTCGCAAAACATAGGAATGTCTTTGATCTTCATGTTGTAGTCTTGAAGTTGATTCTTTATCCATAGAAGTTGTGCGCAACAACTGCCAGCAGAAATGTATTCCAACTCGGCGGTTGATATTGCAACACAATTCTGCTTCTTGCTACTCCAGTAAATAAGTCTCCTTCCGAGGAATTGGCACGTCCCGGAAGTGCTTTTTCTGTCGTCTTTGCTACCTGCAAAGTCTGCATCTGAAAAACCAATTAGTTCGCTATCATTACTTCTTGGGTACCATAAGCCAAGATTTGGTGTGCCTTTAAGGTATCTCAAAATTCGCTTTGCAGCAGTGTAATGAGATTCCTTAGAGTTCACCTGATATCTAGCACATACACATGTAGAGAACATTATATCAGGTCTACTGGCAGTAAGGTAGAGCAAAGAGCCAATTATGCTTCTGTACTTGGTTTCATCAAAAGGTTTCTCTTTCTCATCCTTGTCGAGAGACGTAGCTGAGCTCATTGGAGTCCTCATAGAGGTTGCATTCTCCATTCCAAATTTCTTAATCAACTCCTTAGTGAACTTTGTCTGAGAAATGAAGATTCCATCTTCAGACTGTTTCACTTGAAGTCCTAAGAAATATTTCAGCTCACCCATACTGCTCATTTCAAATTTCCCTTGCATAAGTTTAGAGAACTTTTTGCAGAGGTTATTGTCCGTAGAACCAAATATGATGTCATCGACATAGATTTGCACTAGCAAAATCTTGCCTTTTACTTCCCTAAGAAATAATGTTTTATCTATCTTTCCTCTTGTGAACTTGTTCTCAAGAAGAAAGTTAGATAGCGTCTCATACCAAGCTCGAGGAGCTTGTTTCAAACCATATAAAGCTTTTTGTAATAATTAAACATGATTGGGATGATCAGGATTAACAAAACCTGGGGGTTGTTCAACGTATACTTCCTCTTTAATGTCTCCGTTTAGGAACGCGGATTTGACATCCATTTGATATACGGTGAAACCCTTGAAAGCAGCATAAGCAAGGAAGAGTCTGATCGCTTCGAGCCTTGCTACTGGAGCGTACGTCTGATCGAAGTCAATACCTTCCTCTTGTTTGTATCCTTTAGCTACAAGTCTGGCTTTGTTCTTTATGATTGTTCCTTCTTCATCCAGCTTGTTTCTATACACCCACTTTGTTCCAATGACATTTTTGTCTTTGGGTTTTGGAAGAAGTGTCCATACCTTACAGCGTTTGAATTGATTTAATTCTTCTTCCATAGCAATTATCCAAGATGGATCTTCATTTGCCTCTTGGAATTTCTTTGGTTCGACCTGCGAAAGAAAACTCAAATGCATATTCTCGTTAATGGTACCTCGTCTTGTTCTTATTCCTTCATGAGGATCTCCTATGATTTGTTCAACTGGATGATCCCTCATGTATCGTAGCCCGAGGTTCCTTGCATGATTTGGACCAATTGGAGTTTCTTCTACTGTTGGAGTATCTTCCTCCACTTGGATTGGCTCTTCATCAGGATGATCTTCTTCATAGGTAGTTATTGGGGGAATCTTGATGAAGTGTTGAGAATTTTCTTCAACTGGCTGATCCAAGCTTAAGTCCTGCAGCTTTGAACCTGTGTCTACAGAAGAAATGCTAGAGGAGCTGCCTTGTAGCATGCTCGTCTCATCAAATACAACATTAATAGATTCTTCTACCACTAGGGTTTTCTTATTAAAAACTCTATATGCCCTACTATGGCTACTATAACCTACAAAAGTACCTTCAAAGCTCTTTTCACTAAACTTAGTTTTGTAATGCTTTCCATTGTTTAGCACAAAGCATTTACTACCAAAGATTCGAAAATAAGAAATGGTCGGTTTCTTGCCCTTTAGAAGTTCATAAGGAGTCTTTTCATGGTTTTTGTTTATGAGTGCTCTGTTTTGCACATGGCATGCAGTATTGACAGCTTCAGCCCAGAAATATTCAGGTAGTGAAGAGTCACTCAACATGGTTCTGCAAGCCTCAATAAGTGTTCTATTCTTTCTCTCAGCTACTCCATTTTGTTGTGGAGTTCGAGGAGAGGAAAACTCATGAGAGATACCAAGGCTTTCACAGAATTCTGTCATGGCTCCAGATTCAAATTCTGTACCATGGTCACTTCTGATTTTGACCACCGAACAGTTAAATTCATTCTGGACTTGCCTGACAAAGCTAGTAAAAGTGTCAAAGGTATCTGACTTGTGTTTCAGAAAGAATACCCAGGCAAAACGAGAGTAATCATCTACAATAACCAATGTGTAAGACTTTCCTCCTAAACTCCTAATTTGCAAAGGACCAAACAAATCCATATGGAGCAGGTACAAACACCTGGTTGAATCTTTGCCAATAATGCTATTAAAGGTAGCCCTTGTTTGCTTGCCTTTTACACATGCATGACAAGGTCTATCTTTAACGCACTTAACATCTGGTGCATCGCGCACTAAGTTTTGAGAAAACAATTTATTAATAGTTTTGAGATTTATATGTGCTAATCTCTTATGCCATTGGTCAACAAGAGATGCACTATCTTTGGCTAAAAGACACACAGGTGTAGAAGATGATATACAAAGAAAATTTAAACAAAATATGTTTCTACAGCGAATGCCTGATAAAATCGTTTCATGATTTTCAGCCGACTTTATCAAACACTTATCTTTATGAAAATCAACAATGTATCCTTTATCACAAAGTTGACTTATGCTTATCAGATTATGTTGTAATCCTTCCACATAAGCTACATCAGAAAATGATACATTACCATTAGAAATCATACCATAGCCTTTAGTTATTCCTCTGTCTGAACCGCCAAAAATAACTTTTGGACCGTTCGCAACTGGAATGTAGTTTTGCAAAAGGCTTCTTGTCCCGGTCATATGCCGAGAGCATCCACTGTCCAAGTACCAGATAGGATTTTTATTGGCCTTTGGACATACCTGCAAAAACAGATTATTTTGCCTTAGGAGCCCAAACCGATTTGGGTCCTTGGTCCCTTGTCAGTTGAGCACCACGATGAATGTTAACATTGCGAGTGGTCTGCCTTGCAATGTTCACTTGGGGTCTCCTAGTATACGTTGTGTTGAACCAACAATCAACGGCAAAGTGACCAATTTTGCCGCAGCACCAACAGTCGAATCTGTTGTACCTTCTTTTTACACTCTCCTGCTTAACTTTTTGAACGTTGGCTCTTGCAGGAGCAGTCCTTCTAGATGAGGATGCCTCATGGGGGCAGCACACACAAGGTGGTACTGTCTTCTTCGGCTTTGGTGCAACAACCTTCACTTTTGGTGCTTTCTTAGCGCTCGGACCATGAACAAATGGACCGTACCCTTTCCGATTAATCTCTTGATAGGGTGCTTGAAAAGCACTATCACCAAAGTTTCGGGGAGGAGCCCATTCCTTATGATCATTCACAGGCGTAAAAGGAATTGGTCGTGTGAAATGACCATAGGAACTCTCCATATCATAAGCATTCGTAGGGAATATAACTCTCTTGAATGCTACATGCTCTTGATGAGCTTTCCCTTTTTCTTTGGTGGTAGCTTTCTTAGCAACCAAACCATTCTTCTTAGCAATTGTGTTCTTAGAAGAATTGCTAGTACTAGCTTCATGCCCTATACCGCTTCCTGTTGCCTTAGTGGTAAAAGTACCAATAATTGGCAGAACAGTTTTAGGTTGAGAGAATGCTTCAACCAACTTCTTCTCAGCCACAAGCTGTTCCTCCAAGACTTTTATCGAATGATCTCTCAGGGCAAGAGTCTCTTCCGAGCTTTTGATCTTGTCTTTCAAGGCTTGGACTTCCTCTTTGAGAGAAGAAAGTTCTTCAACTTCTTTTCTCAAGTTGGATTCCACCTACTTAAGAGCCATGATCTCCTTACCCTGAGTTTTGACAATCTTTCGGCACTTGTCAAAGCTTTGGAGCATTTTGGTATATTGAGACATGAGCTCAGATTCATCGTCTGTGGGGTTATCCTTTTGTTCAGCTGAAGCATAATCAGAATCAGATAGGATAGTGTGATCATTTACCTTTCCGGTGTACGGGGGTGCTTCTTCATCATCAGACATGGCCATCAGGCCGAAGTAAGCTTCTTCTTCATCACTCGACTCATCGGAGTCACTGTCGCTCAGAGTTTTGGCTTTCTTAGCGACGAAACTTCTATCTGATTTCTTCTTTCCGTGAGTGGATTTCTTGTCTTCTTTTCTTCCACCTTCTTTCTTCTTGTAGGGACACTCAGCAATTATGTTCCCTGGCTTATTACAACAGTAGCAAATAATGTCAGAAGAAAAATGTTTGTTCTGTTTCGATTTGTACCTGTCATTATTGTTTGAGCCCTTCCTGTGATAGTCGCCATCACGACAAGAATGTTTATGATCCGAGGAAGACGGCTTGTTGTTCATGTGCCTTCGTTTGTTCAGCAGTTTCTTAAACTGACGGGAAATCAAAGAGAACTCCCCATCAGACAGTTCGGAACAGGAGGAGCTGGCTTCCGATTCTTCTTCATTATCAGATTCTTTTTCTCTGATCGGTATCATGGCTTTGCTCTTCTTTGAACTCTCTGCCTTCAAGGCTAAGGTTCTTTCTTTGCTTGAAGCTCGATTTACATCCTCTTCAGACTTTCGGATGTTCATTTGCAGTTCATGAGACAACAGCTTCCCGAATAGATTTTGAGGTTCTAGACTTGGCAGTTTTCCAAACTCTCTAATAGCAACAATCTTGCTCTCCCAGTCTTTCGTTAGGGAACGCAAGAATTTGTCATTTAGTTCACCGTTTGTGAACTCCCTGTCGTAGTTCCTCAAACCATTGACTATCTTGAAGAATCTTTCGTACGCATCAGCAATGCACTCCTTTTTATTCTGCTTAAACGCCTCGTACTCTTGATTAAGTAGAGACCTTCTATCTTCTCTTACCTCGTCAGTACCTTCCATTAGAACAATTAAGGATGTCCACATCTCTTTGGCTGATTTGCAGTGGATTAAGTTTTGCAACATGGAATCGTCCACTGCACTAGCAATTATGTTCTTAGCCTTCTTGTCAAGAGCAACAAGAGCTATCTCATCCTTATTCAAATCCATCATTTTCTTAGGTATCTGAACAGTAGGATTTGTTGACGAAGCGGTCATTGGCACATGGGGACCTTCTTCCACGACTTGGAAGATTCTGGGATCTGCAGCTTCCATATAAAAACGGACTCTTTCCTTCCACATAGGAAAGTTGGCCTTAGTGCAGATGGGCAGTTTCAGAGAGGATTCCTTGACTCTATCCATGGCTCGCTAGTAACTAGAAGGATGGACCCTGTTCAAGGTGTTAACCTAGTAACGACCAGCGACCCTCTGATACCAATTGAAGTATCTAGTTGCCTACCTAAATCACCTAGAGGGGGGTGAATAGGTGATCTCTACGTCTTTTGCGGAATTAAAAATTAAACGTAAAGCACAGCACACAAAATAAATCACAGCCACAGATAACACCAGGAATTTATAGTGGTTCCCCGCACTTGGGTACTCCACTGCCGGCCTCGCCAATCTAGCACCACAGCTAGACTTGACTACTCACTAAATCTCGGATCAGAATGATCCTACAAACTCGGAGAGAACCTCTCTTACAACTCGGAGAAAAACTTCTCCTACAACTCGGAGAACAACCTCTCCTACAGCTCGGAGATAACAGCTCCTACAATAGATGATAAAAGGTTTTGAACAATAAGATACCAGATCTGAATAACAGAGGCATTTTCTTCCTTCTTCTTGAATGGCTTTTGAGAACGATGAGGAAGAACAACGATCCTTCAAATCTATCTTTGGCAATCCGAAACGATCCAATAGAGGTTGTAGAATCAGAACACGGATCGATCGAATCCTTCTTTGATAGAAATCAGCAACTCAAATGAGTAGATCGATCTTCAATCGTAGGCGACGGCGAGGCGGCGCTTTTCTCGTTCTTTTTGATCGGGAGAGAAATTAGGGTTTAGAATGATTCGAAAACTTGTTGTAAACAACCCAAGAGCAAACCTATATATAGAGGGCAATGATTAAGGGCTAAATCCACCTTAAACACACTCAATATAGCCGTTAGGATCGGGAAGGAGCGTTTATGAAACGATAAGAACAGAGAAAAGAGAATAGAAATTAACGGACAGAATTCTCGAGACATAAGGGTTCTCTAGAGAACTAACGGATCTCTCGAGAACTGAGGTTGAAAGAACAAAAGGCTAATGTATCGAGAACTGACGGATCTCTCGAAACATGACGGAAATTTCGGTCTTAAGGACTTCTCGAGACATGCTTTATCTCTCGAGACATTCAGAACAGAATTACCGAAATCAAAAGAACTTGCCTCTCGAGACATGCCAGAACTCTCGAGACATGCATGATCTCTCGAAACATGACGGAAATTTCGGTCTTAAGGACTCTCGAGACAAGCTTGATCTCTCGAGTCATCAAGAACAGAAATACCGAGATCAAAAGAACTTGCCTCTCGAGACATGCCAGAACTCTCGAGACATGCATGATCTCTCGAGACATGCATGATCTCTCGAGACATATCCTTAGAGAAATTGTTTTCAGAAATTTTCTTTTCTTCTCTTGAACACTTGCTGCAACCGCACTCCAAAGTCTTCAATAGTCTTGAAAATGAAGTGTACCCCAATAGAGAGATCACACATGAGTCATCACCATGTTTCATATAATGAGGAATTACATTGTATGAAACAGTGTTTGCAGACCCATTGTGACCTGGCATTGATTTACACTTAGAAATGATAATCTGCAAGACAATACTAGAAAAGCATATCAAATATAAAAACAATTCAATCTTAGTTTAAGGGTGGCTTCTTGATTCGAATGTCACCGAAGAATTCTAAAAACCCTTCCAATTGTCCAGAAAAACCTATGAGAAACGACGGCTTCGACCCCGTGCTAGCCGAGGTTACGACCTCTCACGACAAGCTAATTACCTGACTGAGAGTGCGGCGAGTAAAGAAGATAAGCCATCTGATGGCCACACTAAACATATGTTGTGACCTGATGCATATGATTTCTCCAACCCTTCTCGCGAGCTCCATAAGGTCATATCGTGCACTCATCCAAACGTGTGCGACCATACCAGCACTAGAGCACCGGATCCCATCAGAACTCCGCAGTTAAGCGTGCTTGGGCGAGAGTAGTACTGGGATGGGTGACCTCCTGGGAAGTCCTCGTGTTGCACCCAACTTTTGCCGCCCGGTGCAGAAACTCCACTTTTTACCAGCGGCGAGCGCGCACTCTCTCCGGCCGCTGATCCCGAGGCGCCGCACTGATCCTGAGGCGCCGCGCTGATCCCGAGGCGCCACGCTGATGCCGAGGCACCTCCTACGGCCGCGTATCACCGGGCGCCGCTTGCGCGGCTGCGTCAGACGCGTCGCTGCGTTATAAGCCTCATCAGCAGACATAACTTCGCGCTCACGCCCGAAATCAAAGCCGCATCCCCACTCTGGGGTCCCCGAGGAGAGCCGGGCGGCGTGGCGAGCAGGCCGTTGCCCGTCGACCAAATTTTCGTCGAAAATTGCTTAATCTGATTTGAAACGGAGCCCGCATGCTGGAAGAGAGCACCTCGAGGCGAGTGGCATAAAGAGAAAGTGTCGGAGAATTCTAACGAGTGCGACCATACCTGCACTAGAGCACCGGATCCCATCAGAACTCCGCAGTTAAGCATGCTTGGGCGATAGTAGTACTGGGATGGGTGACCTCCTGGGAAGTCCTCGTGTTGCACCCATCTTTTGCCGCTCGGGTGGAGAAACACCCCTTTTTTACCTCCGACGAAAGCGCGCTCCCTCTGATCGCGGATCCCGATGCGCCGTGGGAGGGAGCTAATCCATCGGCGCTTCATGGGTGCAAGGATCCCTAGGCGCACCGGTTACCACCTTTCCCGCTTGTTCATTCGTGACCCGAAGTAACCGTCCGCTCTGCAACACCCCCACACTTCAGTTCGCGCGGCGTGGAATTGGTGGCATTTTTGGCATCAACGGAACGAACGCGGGACATGAGGATCATGAGTGGACGATGAACGGAAAGTGGCAATGAAGATGCGTGGTTTAGTTCAAAAACGCACGCAAACTTCAAATGGCCATAACTTTTGATCCGATCGTCTGATTTTCGCCCACAATATGTTTTCGGGAAGGTCTCGGCGATGCCCATCGATTGGCGAACAGTGGGTACTCTTTCGACATCATACCGCGCTCTCAAATCGGCCAGATTCAACTCCGTTTAAAGGTTATCGCGGTTTTTCTCTTTCGGCAATTTCGTCCTTATGGATATGTCAACGAAGAATTCTAAAAACCCTTACAATTGTCCAGAAAAACCTATGAGAAACGACGGCTTCGACCCCGTGCTAGCCGAGGTTACGGCCTCTCAGGACAAGCTGATTACCTGACTGAGAGTGTGGCGAGTAAAGAAGATAAGCCATCTGATGGCCACGCTAAACATATGTTGTGACCTGATGCATAGGATTTCTCCAACCCTTCTCGCGAGCTCCCATAAGGTCATATCGTGCACTCATCCAAACGTGTGCGACCATACCAGCACTAAAGCACCAGATCCCATCAGAACTCCGCAGTTAAGCGTGCTTGGGTGAGAGTAGTACTGGGATGGGTGACCTCCTGGGAAGTCCTCGTGTTGCACCCAACTTTTGCCGCCCGGTGCAGAAACTCCACTTTTTACCAGCGGCGAGCGCGCACTCTCTCCAGCCGCTGATCTCGAGGCGCCGCACTGATCCCGAGGCGCCGCGCTGATCCCGAGGCGCGACGCTGATGCCGAGGCACCTCCTACGGCCGCGTATCACCGGGCGCCGCTTGCGCGGCTGCGTCAGACGCGCCGCTGCGTCCTAAGCCTCATCAGCAGACATAACTTCGCGCTCACGCCCGAAATCAAAGCCGCATCCCCACTCTGGGGTCCCCGCGGAGAGCCGGGCGGCGTGGCGAGCAGGCCGTTGCCCGTCGACCAAATTTTCGTCGAAAATTGCTTAATCTGATTTGAAACGGAGCCCGCATGCTGGAAGAGCGCACCTCGGGGCGAGTGGCATAAAGAGAAAGTGTCAGAGAATTCTAACGTGTGCGACCATACCAGCACTAGAGCACCGGATCCCATCAGAACTCCGCAGTTAAGCGTGCTTGGGCGAGAGTAGTACTGGGATGGGGGTGACCTCCTGGGAAGTCCTCGTGTTGCACCCATCTTTTGCCGCTCGGGTGGAGAAACGCCCCTTTTTTACCTCCGACGAAAGCGCGCTCCCTCTGATCGCGGATCCCGATGCGCCGTGGTAGGGAGCTAATCCATCGGCGCTTCATGGGTGCAACGATCCCTAGGCGCACCGGTTACCACCTTTCCCGCCTGTTCATTCGTGACCCGAAGTAACCGTCCGCTCTGCAACACCCCCACACTTCAGTTCGCGCGGCGTGGAATTGGTGGCATTTTTGGCATCAACGGAACGAACGCGGGACATGAGGATCATGAGTGGACGATGAACGGAAAGTGGCAATGAATATGCGTGGTTTAGTTCAAAAATGCACGCAAACTTCAAATGGCCATAACTTTTGATCCGATCGTCTGATTTTCGCCCACAATATGTTTTTGGGAAGGTCTCGGCGATGCCCATCCATTGGCGAACAGTGGGAACCCGTTCGACATCATACCGCGCTCTCAAATCGGCCGGATTCAACTCCGTTTAAAGGTTATCGCGGTTTTTCTCTTTCGGCAATTTCGTCCTTATGGATATGTCACCGAAGAATTCTAAAAACCCTTCCAATTGTCCAGAAAAACCTATGAGAAACGACGGCTTCGACCCCGTGCTAGCCGAGGTTACGGCCTCTCACGACAAGCTAATTACCTGACTGAGAGTGGGGCGAGTAAAGAAGATAAGCCATCTGATGGCCACGCTAAACATATGTTGTGACCTGATGCATAGGATTTCTCCAACCCTTCTCGCGAGCTCCATAAGGTCATATCGTGCACTCATCCAAACGTGTGCGACCATACCAGCACTAGAGCACCGGATCCCATCAGAACTCCGCAGTTAAGCGTGCTTGGGCGAGAGTAGTATTGGGATGGGTGACCTCCTAGGAAGTCCTCGTGTTGCACCCAACTTTTGCCGCCCGGTGCAGAAACTGCACTTTTTACCAGCGGCGAGCGCGCACTCTCTCCGGCCGCTGATCCCGAGGCGCCGCACTGATCCCGAGGCGCCGCGCTGATCCCGAGGCGCCACGCTGATGCCGAGGCACCTCCTACGGCCGCGTATCACCGGGCGCCGCTTGCGCGACTGCGTCAGACGCGCCGCTGCGTCCTAAGCCTCATCAGCAGACATAACTTCGCGCTCACGCCCGAAATCAAAGCCGCATCCCCACTCTGGGGTCCCCGCGGAGAGCCGGGCGGCGTGGCGAGCAGGCCGTTGCCCGTCGACCAAATTTTCGTCGAAAATTGCTTAATCTGATTTGAAACGGAGCCCGCATGCTGGAAGAGCGCACCTCGGGGCGAGTGGCATAAAGAGAAAGTGTCGGAGAATTCTAACGTGTGTGACCATACCAGCACTAGAGCACCGGATCCCATCAGAACTCCGCAGTTAAGCGTGCTTGGGCGAGAGTAGTACTGGGATGGGTGACCTCCTGGGAAGTCCTCGTGTTGCACCCATCTTTTGCCGCTCGGGTGGAGAAACACCCATTTTTTACCTCCGACGAAAGCGCGCTCCCTCTGATCGCGGATCCCGATGCGCCGTGGGAGGGAGCTAATCCATCGGCGCTTCATGGGTGCAACGATCCCTAGGCGCACCGGTTACCACCTTTCCCGCCTGTTCATTCGTGACCCGAAGTAACCGTCCGCTCTGCAACACCCCCACACTTCAGTTCGCGCGGCGTGGAATTGGTGGCATTTTTGGCATCAACGGAACGAACGCGGGACATGAGGATCATGAGTGGACGATGAACGGAAAGTGGCAATGAATATGCGTGGTTTAGTTCAAAAATGCACGCAAACTTCAAATGGCCATAACTTTTGATCCGATCGTCTGATTTTCGCCCACAATATGTTTTTGGGAAGGTCTCGGCGATGCCCATCCATTGGCGAACAGTGGGAACTGGTTCGACATCATACCGCGCTCACAAATCGGCCAGATTCAACTCCGTTTAAAGGTTATCGCGGTTTTTCTCTTTCGGCAATTTCGTCCTTATGGATATGTCACCGAAGAATTCTAAAAACCCTTCCAATTGTCCAGAAAAACCTATGAGAAACGACGGCTTCGACCCCGTGCTAGCCGAGGTTACGGCCTCTCACGACAAGCTAATTACCTGACTGAGAGTGCGGCGAGTAAAGAAGATAAGCCATCTGATGGCCACGCTAAACATATGTTGTGACATGATGCATAGGATTTCTCCAACCCTTCTCGCGAGCTCCATAAGGTCATATCGTGCACTCATCCAAACGTGTGCGACCATACCAGCACTAGAGCACCGGATCCCATCAGAACTCCGCAGTTAAGCGTGCTTGGGCGAGAGTAGTACTGGGATGGTGACCTCCTGGGAAGTCCTCGTGTTGCACCCAACTTTTGCCGCCCGGTGCAGAAACTCCACTTTTTACCAGCGGCGAGCGCGCACTCTCTCCGGCCGCTGATCCCGAGGCGCCGCACTAATCCCGAGGCGCCGCACTAATCCCGAGGCGCCGCGCTGATCCCGAGGCGCCACGCTGATGCCGAGGCACCTCCTACGGCCGCGTATCACCGGGCGCCGCTTGCGCGGCTGCGTCAGACGCGCCGCTGCGTCCTAAGCCTCATCAGCAGACATAACTTCGCGCTCACGCCCGAAATCAAAGCCGCATCCCCACTCTGGGGTCCCCGCGGAGAGCCGGGCGGCGTGGCGAGCAGGCCGTTGCCCGTCGACCAAATTTTCGTCGAAAATTGCTTAATCTGATTTGAAACGGAGCCCGCATGCTGGAAGAGCGCACCTCGGGGCGAGTGGCATAAAGAGAAAGTGTCGGAGAATTCTAACGTGTGCGACCATACCAGCACTAGAGCACCGGATCCCATCAGAACTCCGCAGTTAAGCGTGCTTGGGCGAGAGTAGTACTGGGATGGGTGACCTCCTGGGAAGTCCTCGTGTTGCACCCATCTTTTGCCGCTCGGGTGGAGAAACACCCCTTTTTTACCTCCGACGAAAGCGCGCTCCCTCTGATCGCGGATCCCGATGCGCCGTGGGAGGGAGCTAATCCATCGGCGCTTCATGGGTGCAACGATCCCTAGGCGCACCGGTTACCACCTTTCCCGCCTGTTCATTCGTGACCCGAAGTAACCGTCCGCTCTGCAACACCCCCACACTTCAGTTCGCGCGGCGTGGAATTGGTGGCATTTTTGGCATCAACGGAACGAACGCGGGACATGAGGATCATGAGTGGACGATGAACGGAAAGTGGCAATGAATATGCGTGGTTTAGTTCAAAAATGCACGCAAACTTCAAATGGCCATAACTTTTGATCCGATCGTCTGATTTTCGCCCACAATATGTTTTTGGGAAGGTCTCGGCAATGCCCATCCATTGGCGAACAGTGGGAACTGGTTCGACATCATACCGCGCTCACAAATCGGCCAGATTCAACTCCGTTTAAAGGTTATCGCGGTTTTTTCTCTTTCGGCAATTTCGTCCTTATGGATATGTCACCGAAGAATTCTAAAAACCCTTCCAATTGTCCAGAAAAACCTATGAGAAACGACGGCTTCGACCCCGTGCTAGCCGAGGTTACGGCCTCTCACGACAAGCTAATTACCTGACTGAGAGTGCGGCGAGTAAAGAAGATAAGCCATCTGATGGCCACGCTAAACATATGTTGTGACATTATGCATAGGATTTCTCCAACCCTTCTCGCGAGCTCCATAAGGTCATATCGTGCACTCATCCAAACGTGTGCGACCATACCAGCACTAGAGCACCGGATCCCATCAGAACTCCGCAGTTAAGCGTGCTTGGGCGAGAGTAGTACTGGGATGGTGACCTCCTGGGAAGTCCTCGTGTTGCACCCAACTTTTGCCGCCCGGTGCAGAAACTCCACTTTTTACCAGCGGCGAGCGCGCACTCTCTCCGGCCGCTGATCCCGAGGCGCCGCACTAATCCCGAGGCGCCGCACTGATCCCGAGGCGTCGCGCTGATCCCGAGGCGCCACGCTGATGCCGAGGCACCTCCTACGGCCGCGTATCACCGGGCGCCGCTTGCGCGGCTGCGTCAGACGCGCCGCTGCGTCCTAAGCCTCATCAGCAGACATAACTTCGCGCTCACGCCCGAAATCAAAGCCGCATCCCCACTCTGGGGTCCCCGCGGAGAGCCGGGCGGCGTGGCGAGCAGGCCGTTGCCCGTCGACCAAATTTTCGTCGAAAATTGCTTAATCTGATTTGAAACGGAGCCCGCATGCTGGAAGAGCGCACCTCGGGGCGAGTGGCATAAAGAGAAAGTGTCGGAGAATTCTAACGTGTGCGACCATACCAGCACTAGAGCACCGGATCCCATCAGAACTCCGCAGTTAAGCGTGCTTGGGCGAGAGTAGTACTGGGATGGGTGACCTCCTGGGAAGTCCTCGTGTTGCACCCATCTTTTGCCGCTCGGGTGGAGGAACACCCCTTTTTTTACCTCCGACGAAAGCGCGCTCCCTCTGATCGCGGATCCCGATGCGCCGTGGGAGGGAGCTAATCCATCGGCGCTTCATGGGTGCAAGGATCCCTAGGCGCACCGGTTACCACCTTTCACGCTTGTTCATTCGTGGCCCGAAGTAACCGTCCGCTCTGCAACACCCCCACACTTCAGTTCGCGCGGCGTGGAATTGGTGGCATTTTTGGCATCAACGGAACGAACGCGGGACATGAGGATCATGAGTGGACGATGAACGGAAAGTGGCAATGAAGATGCGTGGTTTAGTTCAAAAACGCACGCAAACTTCAAATGGCCATAAATTTTGATCCGATCGCCTGATTTTCGCCCACAATATGTTTTCGGGAAGGTCTCGGCGATGCCCATCCATTGGCGAACAGTGGGAACTCGTTCGACATCATACCGCGCTCTCAAATAGGCTTGATTCAACTCCGTTTAAAGGTTATCGCGGTTTTTCTCTTTCGGCAATTTTGTCCTTATGGATATGTCACCGAAGAATTCTAAAAACCCTTACAATTGTCCAGAAAAACCTATGAGAAATGACGGCTTCGACCCCGTGCTAGCCGAGGTTACGGCCTCTCAGGACAAGCTGATTACCTGACTGAGAGTGCGGCGAGTAAAGAAGATAAGCCATCTGATGGCCACGCTAAACATATGTTGTGACCTGATGCATAGGATTTCTCCAACCCTTCTCGCGAGCTCCATAAGGTAATATCGTGCACTCATCCAAACGTGTGCGACCATACCAGCACTAGAGCACCGGATCCCATCAGAACTCCGCAGTTAAGCGTGCTTGGGCAAGAGTAGTACTGGGATGGGTGACCTCCTGGGAAGTCTTCGTGTTGCACCCAACTTTTGCCGCCCGGTGCAGAAACTCCACTTTTTACCAGCGGCGAGCGCGCACTCTCTCCGGCCGCTGATCCCGAGGCGTCGCACTGATCCCGAGGCGCCGCGCTGATCCCGAGGCGCCACGCTGATGCCGAGGCACCTCCTACGGCCGCGTATCACCGGGCGCCGCTTGCGTGGCTGCGTCAGACGCGTCGCTGCCTTAAGCCTCATCAGCAGACATAACTTCGCGCTCACGCCCGAAATCAAAGCCGCATCCCCACTATGGGGTCCCCGCGGAGAGCCGGGCGGCGTGGCGAGCAGGCCGTTGCCCGTCGACCAAATTTTCGTCGAAAATTGCTTAATCTGATTTGAAACGGAGCCCGCATGCTGGAAGAGCGCACCTCGGGGAGAGTGGCATAAAGAGAAAGTGTCGGAGAATTCTAACGTGTGCGACCATACCAGCACTAGAGCACCGGATGCCATCAGAACTCCGCAGTTAAGCGTGCTTGGGCGAGAGTAGTACTGGGATGGGTGACCTCCTATGAAGTCCTCGTGTTGCACCCATCTTTTGCCGCTCGGGTGGAGAAACACCCCTTTTTTACCTCCGACGAAAGCGCGCTCCCTCTGATCGCGGATCCCGATGCGCCGTGGGAGGGAGCTAATCCATCGGCGCTTCATGGGTGCAAGGATCCCTAGGCGCACCGGTTACCACCTTTCCCGCTTGTTCATTCGTGACCCGAAGTAACCGTCCGCTTTGCAACACCCCCACACTTCAGTTCGCGCGGCGTGGAATTGGTGGCATTTTTGGAATCAACGGAACGAACGCGGGACATGAGGATCATGAGTGGACGATGAACGGAAAGTGGCAATGAAGATGCGTGGTTTAGTTCAAAAACGCACGCAAACTTCAAATGGCCATAACTTTTGATCCGAACGTCTGATTTTCGCCCACAATATGTTTTTGGGAAAGTCTCGGCGATGCCCATCCATTGGCGAATAGTGGTAACACGTTCGACATCGTACGACGCTCTCAAATCGGCCAGATTCAACTCCGTTTAAAGGTTATCGCGGTTTTTCTCTTTCGGCAATTTCGTCCTTATGGATATGTCACCGAAGAATTCTAAAAACCCTTCCAATTGTCCAGAAAAACCTATGAGAAACGACGGCTTCGACCCTGTGCTAGCCGAGGTTACGGCCTCTCACGACAAGCTAATTACCTAACTGAGAGTGCGGCGAGTAAAGAAGATAAGCCATCTGATGGCCACGCTAAACATATGTTGTGACCTGATGCATAGGATTTCTCCAACCCTTCTCGCGAGCTCCATAAGGTCATATCGTGCACTCATCCAAACGTGGGCGACCATACCAGCACTAGAGCACCGGATCCCATCAGAACTCTGCAGTTAAGCGTGCTTGGGCGAGAGTAGTACTGGGATGGGTGACCTCTTGGGAAGTCCTCATGTTGCACCCAACTTTTGCCGCCCGGTGCAGAAACTCCACTTTTTACCAGCGGCGAGCGCGCACTCTCTCCGGCCGCTGATCCCGAGGCGCTGCACTGATCCTGAGGCGCCGCGTTGATCCCGCGGCGCCGCGCTGATCCCGAGGCGCCACGCTGATGCCGAGGCACCTCCTACGGTCGCGTATCACCGGGTGCCGCTTGCGCGGCTGCGTCAGACGCGTCGCTGCGTCCTAAGCCTCATCAGCAGACATAACTTCGCGCTCACGCCCGAAATCAAAGCCGCATCCCCACTCTGGGGTCCCCGCGGAGAGCCGGGCGGCGTGGCGAGCAGGCCGTTGCCCGTCGACCAAATTTTCGTCGAAAATTGCTTAATCTGATTTGAAACGGAGCCCGCATGCTGGAAGAGCGCACCTCGGGGCGAGTGGCATAAAGAGAAAGTGTCGAAGAATTCTAATGTGTGCGACCATACCAGCACTAGAGCACCGGATCCCATCAGAACTCCGCAGTTTAGCGTGCTTGGGCGAGAGTAGTACTGGGATGGGTGACCTCCTGGGAAGTCCTCGTGTTGCACCCATCTTTTGCCGCTCGGGTGGAGAAACACCCCTTTTTTACCTCCGACGAAAGCGCGCTCCCTCTGATCGCGGATCCCGATGCGCCGTGGGAGGGAGCTAATCCATCAGTGCTTCATGGGTGCAAGGATCCCTAGGCGCACCGGTTACCACCTTTCCCGCTTGTTCATTCGTGACCCGAAGTAACCGTCCGCTCTGCAACACCCCCACACTTCAGTTAGCGCGGCGTGGAATTGGTGGCATTTTTGGCATCAACGGAACGAACGCGGGACATGAGGATCATGAGTGGACGATGAACGGAAAGTGGCAATGAAGATGCGTGGTTTAGTTCAAAAACGCACGCAAACTTCAAATGGCCATAACTTTTGATCTGATCGCCTGATTTTCGCCCACAATATGTTTTCGGGAAGGTCTCGGCGATGCCCATCCATTGGCGAACAGTGGGAACTCGTTCAACATCATACCGCGCTCTCAAATCGGCTTGATTCAACTCCGTTTAAAGGTTATCGCGGTTTTTCTCTTTCGGCAATTTCGTCCTTATGGATATGTCAACGAAGAATTCTAAAAACCCTTACAATTGTCCAGAAAAACCTATGAGAAACGACGGCTTCGACCCCGTGCTAGCCGAGGTTACGGCCTCTCAGGACAAGTTGATTACCTGACTGAGAGTGCGGCGAGTAAAGAAGATAAGCCATCTGATGGCCACGCTAAACATATGTTGTGACCTGATGCATAGGATTTCTCCAACCCTTCTCGCGAGCTCCATAAGGTCATATCGTGCACTCATCCAAACGTGTGCGACCATACTAGCACTAGAGCACCGGATCCCATCAGAACTCTGTAGTTAAGCGTGCTTGGGCGAGAGTAGTACTGGGATGGGTGACCTCCTGGGAAGTCCTCGTGTTGCACCCAACTTTTGCCGCCCGGTGCAGAAACTCCACTTTTTACCAGCGGCGAGCGCGCACTCTCTCCGGCCGCTGATCCCGAGGCGCCGCACTGATCCCGAGGCGCCGCGCTGATCCCGAGGCGCCACGCTGATGCCGAGGCACCTCCTACGGTCGCGTATCACTGGGCGCCGCTTGCGTGGCTGCGTCAGACGCGCCGCTGCGTCCTAAGCCTCATCAGCAGACATAACTTCGCGCTCACGCCCGAAATCAAAGCCGCATCCCCACTCTGGGGTCCCCGCGGAGAGCCGGGCGGCGTGGCGAGCAGGCCGTTGCCCGTCGACCAAATTTTCGTCGAAAATTGCTTAATCTGATTTGAAACGGAGCCCGCATGCTGGAAGAGCGCACCTCGGGGCGAGTGGCATAAAGAGAAAGTGTCGGAGAATTCTAACGTGTGCGACCATACCAGCACTAGAGCACCGGATCCCATCAGAACTCCGCAGTTAAGCGTGCTTGGGCGAGAGTAGTACTGGCATGGGTGACCTCCTGGGAAGTCCTCGTGTTGCACCAATCTTTTGCCGCTCGGGTGGAGAAACACCCCTTTTTTACCTCCGACGAAAGCGCGCTCCCTCTGATCGCGGATCCCGATTTCCGTGGGAGGGAGCTAATCCATCGGCGCTTCATGGGTGCAAGGATCCCTAGGCGCACCGGTTACCACCTTTCCCGCTTGTTCATTCGTGACCCGAAGTAACCGTCCGCTCTGCAACACCCCCACACTTCAGTTCGCGCGGCGTGGAATTGGTGACATTTTTGGCATCAACGGAATGAACGCGGGACATGAGTATCATGAGTGGACGATGAATGGAAAGTGGCAATGAAGATGCGTGGTTTAGTTCAAAAACGCACGCAAACTTCAAATGGCCATAACTTTTTATCCGATCGTCTGATTTTCGCCCACAATATGTTTTCGGGAAGGTCTCGGCGATGCCCATCCATTGGCGAACAGTGGGAACTTGTTCGACATCATACCGCGCTCTCAAATCGGCCAGATTCAACTCCGTTTAAAGGTTATCGCGGTTTTTCTCTTTCGGCAATTTCGTCCTTATGGATATGTCACCGAAGAATTCTAAAAACCCTTCCAATTGTCCAGAAAAACCTATGAGAAACGACGGCTTCGACCCCGTGCTAGCCGAGGTTACGGCCTCTCAGGACAAGCTGATTACCTGACTGAGAGTGCGGCGAGTAAAGAAGATAAGCCATCTGATGGCCACGCTAAACATATGTTGTGACCTGATGCATAGGATTTCTCAAACCCTTCTCGCGAGCTCCATAAGGTCATATCGTGCACTCATCCAAACGTGTGCGACCATACCAGCACTAGAGCACCGGATCCCATCAGAACTCCGCAGTTAAGCGTGCTTGGGCGAGAGTAGTACTGGGATGGGTGACCTCCTGGGAAGTCCTCGTGTTGCACCCAACTTTTGCCGCCCGGTGCAGAAACTCCACTTTTTACCAGCGGTGAGCGCGCACTCTCTCCGGCCGCTGATCCCGAGACGCCGCACTGATCCCGAGGCGCCGCGCTGATCCCGAGGCGCCACGCTGATGCCGAGGCACCTCCTACGGTCGCGTATCACCGGGCGCCGCTTGCGCGGCTGCGTCAGACGCACCGCTGCGTCCTAAGCCTCATCAGCAGACATAACTTCGCGCTCACGCCCGAAATCAAAGCCGCATCCCCACTCTGGGGTCCCCGCGGAGAGCCGGGCTGCGTGGCGAGCAGGCCGTTGCCCGTCGACCAAATTTTCGTCGAAAATTGCTTAGTCTGATTTGAAACGGAGCCCGCATGCTCGAAGAGCGCACCTCGGGGCGAGTGGTATAAAGAGAAAGTGTCGGAGAATTCTAACGTGTGCGACCATACCAGCACTACAGCACCGGATCCCATCAGAACTCCGCAGTTAAGCGTGCTTGGGCGAGAGTAGTACTGGGATGGGTGACCTCCTGGGAAGTCCTCTTGTTGCACCCATCTTTTGCCGCTCGGGTGGAGAAACACCCCTTTTTTACCTCCGACGAAAGTGCGCTCCCTCTGATCGCGGATCCCGATGCGCCGTGGGAGGGAGCTAATCCATCGGCGCTTCATGGGTGCAAGGATCCCTAGGCGCACCGGTTACCACCTTTCCCACTTGTTCATTCGTGACCCGAAGTAACCGTCCGCTCTGCAACACCCCCACACTTCAGTTCGCGCGCGCGTGGAATTGGTGGCATTTTTGGCATCAACGGAACGAACGCGGGACATGAGGATCATGAGTGGACGATGAACGGAAAGTGGCAATGAAGATGCGTGGTTTAGTTCAAAAACGCATGCAAACTTCAAATGGCCATAACTTTTGATCCGATCGTCTGATTTTCGCCCACAATATGTTTTCGGGAAGGTCTCGGCGATGCCCATCCATTGGCGAACAGTGGGAACGCGTTCGACATCATACCGCGCTCTCAAATCGGCCAGATTCCACTCCATTTAAAGGTTATCGCGGTTTTTCTCTTTCGGCAATTTCGTCCTTATGGATATGTCACCGAAGAATTCTAAAAACCCTTCCAATTGTCCAGAAAAACCTATGAGAAACGACGGCTTCGACCCCGTGCTAGCCGAGGTTACGGTCTCTCAGGACAAGCTGATTACCTGACTGAGAGTGCGGCGAGTAAAGAAGATAAGCCATCTGATGGCCACGCTAAACATATGTTGTGACCTGATGCATAGGATTTCTCCAACCCTTCTCGCGAGCTCCATAAGGTCATATCGTGCACTCATCCAAACGTGTGCGACCATACCAGCACTAGAGCACCGGATCCCATCAGAACTCCGCAGTTAAGCGTGCTTGGGCGAGAGTAGTACTGGGATGGGTGACCTCCTGGGAAGTCCTCGTGTTGCACCCAACTTTTGCCGCCCGATGCAGAAACTCCACTTTTTACCAGCGGCGAGCGCGCACTCTCTCCGACCGCTGATCCCGAGGCGCCGCACTGATCCCGAGGCGCCGCGCTGATCCCGAGGCGCCACACTGATGCCGAGGCATCTACTACGGCCGCGTATCACCGGGCACCGCTTGCGCGGCTGCGTCAGATGCGTCGCTGCGTCCTAAGCCTCATCAGCAGACATAACTTCGCGCTCACGCCCGAAATCAAAGCCGCATCCCCACTCTGGGGTCCCCGCGGAGAGCCAGGCGGCGTGGCGAGCAGGCCATTGCCCGTCGACCAAATTTTCGTCGAAAATTGCTTAATCTGATTTGAAACGGAGCCCGCATGCTGGAAGAGCCCACCTCGGGGCGAGTGGCATAAAGAGAAAGTGTCGGAGAATTCTAACGTGTGCGACCATACTAGCACTAGAGCACCAGATCCCATCAGAACTCCGCAGTTAAGAGTGCTTGGGCGAGAGTAGTACTGGGATGTGTGAACTCCTGGGAAGTCCTCGTGTTGCACCCATCTTTTGCCGCTCGGGTGGAGAAACACCCCTTTTTTACCTCCGACGAAAGCGCGCTCCCTCTGATCGCGGATCCCGATGCACCGTGGGAGGGAGCTAATCCATCGGCGCTTCATGGGTGCAAGGATCCGTAGGCGCACCGGTTACCACCTTTCCCGCTTGTTCATTCGTGACCCGAAGTAACCGTCCGCTCTGCAACACCCCCACACTTCAGTTCGCGCGGCGTGGAATTGGTGGCATTTTTGGCATCAATGGAACGAACGCGGGACATGAGGATCATGGACGATGAACGGAAAGTGGCAATGAAGATGCGTGGTTTAGTTCAAAAACGCACGCAAACTTCAAATGGCCATAACTTTTGATCCGATCGTCTGATTTTCGCCCACAATATGTTTTCGGGAAGGTCTCGGCGATGCCCATCCATTGGAGAACAGTGGGAACCCGTTCGACATCATACCGCGCTCTCAAATCGGCCAGATTCAACTCCGTTTAAAGGTTATCGCGGTTTTTCTCTTTCGGCAATTTCGTCCTTATGGATATGTCACCGAAGAATTCTAAAAATCCTTCCAATTGTCCAGAAAAACCTATGAGAAACGACGGCTTCGATCCCGTGCTAGCCGAGGTTACGGCCTCTCAGGACAAGCTGATTACCTGACTGAGAGTGCGGCGAGTAAAGAAGATAAGCCATCTGATGGCCACGCTAAACATATGTTGTGACCTGATGCATAGGATTTCTCCAACCCTTCTCGCGAGCTCCATAAGGTCATATCGTGCACTCATCCAAACGTGTGCGACCATACCAGCACTAGAGCACCGGATCCCATCAGAACTCCGCAGTTAAGCGTGCTTGGGCGAGAGTTGTACTAGGATGGGTGACCTCCTGGGAAGTCCTCGTGTTGCACCCAACTTTTGCCGCCCGGTGCAGAAACTCCACTTTTTACCAGCGGCGAGCGCGCACTCTCTCCGGTCGCTGATCCCGAGGCGCCGCACTGATCCCGAGGCGCCGCGCTGATCCCGAGGTGTCACGCTGATGCCGAGGCACCTCCTACGGCCGCGTATCACCGGGCGCCGCTTGCGCGGCTACGTCAGGCGCGTCGCTGCGTCCTAAGCCTCATCAGCAGACATAACTTCGCGCTCACGCCCGAAATCAAAGCCGCATCCCCACTTTGGGGTCCCCGCGGAGAGCCGGGCGGCGTGGCGAGCAGGCCGTTTCCCGTCGACCAAATTTTCGTCGAAAATTGCTTAATCTGATTTGAAACGGAGCCCGCATGCTGGAAGAGCGCACCTCGGGGCGAGTGGCATAAGGAGAAAGTGTCGGAGAATTCTAACGTGTGCGACCATTCCAGCACTAGAGCACCGGATCCCATCAGAACTCCGCAGTCAAGCGTGCTTGGGCGAGAGTAGTACTGGGATGGGTGACCTCCTGGGAAGTCCTCGTGTTGCACCCATCTTTTGCCGCTCGGGTGGAGAAACACCCCTTTTTTACCTCCGACGAAAGCGCGCTCCCTCTGATCGCGGATCCCGATGCGCCGTGGGAGGGAGCTAATCCATCGGCGCTTCATGGGTGCAAGGATCCCTAGGCGCACCGGTTACCACCTTTCCCGCTTGTTCATTCGTGACCCGAAGTAACCGTCCGCTCTGCAACACCCCCACACTTCAGTTCGCGCGGCGTGGAATTGGTGGCATTTTTGGCATCAACGGAACGAACACGGGACATGAGGATCATGAGTGGACGATGAACGGAAAGTGGCAATGAAGATAAGTGGTTTAGTTCAAAAACGCACGCAAACTTCAAATGGGCATAACTTTTGATCCGATCGTCTGATTTTCGCCTACAATATGTTTTCGGGAAGGTCTCGGCGATGCCCATCCATTGGCGAACAGTGGGAACCCGTTCGACATCATACCGCACTCTTAAATCGCCCAGATTAAACTCCGTTTAAAGGTTATCGCGGTTTTTCTCTTTCGGCAATTTCGTCCTTATGGATATGTCACCGAAGAATTCTAAAAACCCTTCCAATTGTCCAGAAAAACCTATGAGAAACGACGGCTTTGACCCCGTGCTAGCCGAGGTTACGGCCTCTCAGGACAAGCTGATTACCTGACTGAGAGTGCGGCGAGTAAAGAAGATAAGCCATTTGATGGTCACGCTAAACATATGTTGTGACCTGATGCATAGGATTTCTCCAACCCTTCTCGCGAGCTCCATAAGGTCATATCGTGCACTCATCCAAACGTGTGCGACCATACCAGCACTAGAGCACCGGATCCCATCAGAACTCCGCAGTTAAGCGTGCTTGGGCGAGAGTTGTACTGGGATGGGTGACCTCCTGGGAAGTCCTCGTGTTGCACCCAACTTTTGCCGCCCGGTGCAGAAACTCCACTTTTTACTAGCGGCGAGCGCGCACTCTCTCCGGCCGCTGATCCCGAGGAGCCGCACTGATCCCGAGGCGCCGCGCTGATCCCGAGGTGTCACGCTGATGTCGAGGCACCTCCTACGGCCGCGTATCACCGGGCGCCGCTTGCGCGGCTGCGTCAGGCGCGTCGCTGCGTCCTAAGCCTCATCAGCAGACATAACTTCGCGCTCACGCCCGAAATCAAAGCCGCATCCCCACTCTGGGATCCCCGCGGAGAGCCGGGCGGCGTGGCGAGCAGGCCGTTTCCCGTCGACCAAATTTTCGTCGAAAATTGCTTAATCTGATTTGAAACGGAGCCCGCATGCTGGAAGAGCGCACCTCGGGGCGAGTGGCATAAAGAGAAAGTGTCGGAGAATTCTAACGTGTGCGACCATTCCAGCACTAGAGCACCGGATCACATCAGAACTCCGCAGTCAAGCGTGCTTGGGCGAGAGTAGTACTGGGATGGGTGACCTCCTGGGAAGTCCTCGTGTTGCACCCATCTTTTGCCGCTCGGGTGGAGAAACACCCCTTTTTTACCTCCGACGAAAGCGCGCTCCCTCTGATCGCGGATCCCGATGCGCCGTGGGAGGGAGCTAATCCATCGGCGCTTCATGGGTGCAAGGATCCCTAGGCGCACCGGTTACCACCTTTCCCGCTTGTTCATTCGTGACCCGAAGTAACCGTCCGCTCTGCAACAGCCCCACACTTTAGTTCGCGCGGCGTGGAATTGGTGGCATTTTTGGCATCAACGGAACGAACACGGGACATGAGGATCATGAGTGGACGATGAACGGAAAGTGGCAATGAAGATGCGTGGTTTAGTTCAAAAACGCACGCAAACTTCAAATGGGCATAACTTTTGATCCGATCGTCTGATTTTCGCCCACAATATGTTTTCGGGAAGGTCTCGGCAATGCCCATCCATTGGCGAACAGTGGGAACCCGTTCGACATCATACCGCACTCTCAAATCGCCCAGATTCAACTCCGTTTAAAGGTTATCGCGGTTTTTCTCTTTCGGCAATTTCGTCCTTATGGATATGTCACCGAAGAATTCTAAAAACTCTTCCAATTGTCCAGAAAAACCTATGAGAAACGACGGCTTTGACCCCGTGCTAGCCGAGGTTACGGCCTTTCAGGACAAGCTGATTACCCGACTGAGAGTGCGGCGAGTAAAGAAGATAAGCCATCTGATGGCCACGCTAAACATATGTTGTGACCTGATGCATAGGATTTCTCCAACCCTTCTCGCGAGCTCCATAAGGTCATATCGTGCACTCATCCAAACGTGTGTGACCATACCAGCACTAGAGCACCGGATCCCATCAGAACTCCGCAGTTAAGCGTGCTTGGGCGAGAGTAGTACTGGGATGGGTGACCTCCTGGGAAGTCCTCGTGTTGCACCCAACTTTTGCCGCCCGGTGCAGAAACTCCACTTTTTACCAGCGGCGAGCGCGCACTCTCTCCGGCCGCTGATCCCGAGGCGCCGCACTGATCCCAAGGCGCCGCGCTGATCCCGAGGCGTCACGCTGATGCCGAGGCACCTCCTACGGCCGCGTATCACCGGGCGCCGCTTGCGCGGCTGCGTCAGGCGCGTCGCTGCGTCCTAAGCCTCATCAGCAGACATAACTTCGCGCTCACGCCCGAAATCAAAGCCGCATCCCCACTCTGGGGTCCCCACGGAAAGCCGGGCGGCGTGGCGAGCAGGCCGTTGCCCGTCGACCAAATTTTCGTCGAAAATTGCTTAATCTGATTTGAAACGGAGCCCGCATGCTGGAAGAGCGCACCTCGGGGCGAGTGGCATAAAGAGAAAGTGTCGGAGAATTCTAACGTGTGCGATGTTGGAACACAGTTCAACCCTATTACTGATTTGGGCTAGGATGTCTATTTCCAGATATAGGATCTGTTTTGACCCAACATGTATAGTATAAGGGTCATAGGCTAAGTCTAGAAGAAATCTGAAGATTAGCTAAGTCAGGGTGTTCGACGAACTTCTAGTTCGTTCGACGAATTCAAGTTTCCGTCCGACGAACTTGGTTCAACGAACGTCAAAGTTCTGTTCGACGAAAGTTTCTGTTTATTCGACGAACTTCCCAGGTTAAGTTCGACGAACTTCCCTTCAGTTCGACGAACTTCTTCAGAATCTCTATATTCGGTGACCTCTTCTATTCAGAGTATTATTTTGGAGTTATCCTCAGGATTTCTTTTGAAGGCTGACAGTTGTTCCTATTAAAATATCAGTCAGTTATTGCAGTATTCTCTATCAAAGATTCTATGACCGTTGCTGCATTAATTAAGGGCTGCGTGCAGATTATTTTAAGGCAGATTGCAAGTTTCAAGGAATTTAATATATTGGTATTCCAGAGAAATCCTTCCTTTCTGTCTCCTTCCTTCTCAGCCCTATTTGAATTTTCAAAAGAGGATCAACTCTCTTCGGTAAAGAGATTATCATTGCTATTTATACTAGAGAGAGACACAGATATAAAACAAGAGATTGGTGCTACTCAATTTTTCATTCCTCAAGAAGAACTCTCTCTATTTCACTCTAAAGATCTTCGTCTTCTTCAGACACCTACTTTTAATCTCTAGAAATCATCTGCATCATTTCCCTCTAGAGAACTTGTGCTGGAGATATTCTGAAGATCAAGAAGACCTACACCCTGAGCAGATTTTCTCTCCTGTTTACTTACTCTTACTCACAGGGGGAGATCTGACATTTTCAACAATCCACTAGTCTTCTCTGTTGTTAGGGAAAAGAGAAGACATCATCTTCTTTATTCTACTGTTATTCTATAATTGTGTACAGGGTTCTAACTCCCTTTAAAAGTTAAATTGTGGTTTAGAGTACCTGATCAAAAGCTCTGTGGTGAAGGCACACCTGATCAAAAAGCCTTAGTGGATTTCCTACCAGGGTGGTAGAAGAGTAGATGTACCCAAGTTGTGGGGAACTACTATAGATCCTTGTGTCTTCTGTGCTTGCCTTTATTATTTGTTTGTGCTGTGTGTGCTGTGTTTTAGTTTGTGTTTATACCTGTGCTGCACTTACTTACACATATACTAAATAACTAAAATTGTTTTATACAAATTTCTTTAAGCTAAGAAAGATTATTTTAAAAATACTCTATTCACCCCCCTCTAGAGTAATCTTGATCTATCCCCACTTTCAATTGGTATCAAAGCTTGGGTTGGTTGTTACAGGCTAACACCTGGACCAACAGATCTGATAGATCTAGAATACTTTAAAGGTTTTTTTTTTGTCTATTAGAGCCATGGCACAGAACAAAGAATATTCAAGCACAAGACCTCCTATGTGCAATCTGAACAAGTTTTCACTATGGCAAGCAAGGATCAAACTTTACATGAATTCTATTGATGAAGAAATTTTTAATTCTATTTTGACAGGACCTCCAACTGCACCAACCTCAACAACAAACACAAACACAACGGCTGTCCCTCCTCCAGAATGGACAGAAGCACAAAAGAAACAGAAAACTGCTGATGTAAAGGCCATGAATATTTTAGTACAAACCATGACTGATGACATATTTCAAAAAGTGGTTGACTGTACCTCTGCTAAAGAAATTTGGGACTCCCTCACAAGAATGGTGGCAGGATCAGCAGATGAGAGAAAGGACAGAAGATCATATTTGATCTCCCAGTATGAGAATTTCAAAAAGGGAGAATCAGAGACTGTTGCAGAGATGTACAATCGACTCAGTCTCATCATCAATGAATTAAGAACCCTTGAAAAAGTGATCACAGTCACTGAAGTCAATGACAAAATCCTGATGTGCTTTCCCAGCTCTTGGGACACAAGAATCTGGCCAATTAAAGATGCCAGAGGGCTAAATGAGATTACAACTGAGAATCTTCTTGGAAAGCTCAAATCCTATGAGCAACTGCTAAAGAGCAGAGAAGCAGAAGCCTCTCCTTCTTCATCCTCAAAGAAAGAGAAAAGCATTGCCTTTCAGGCAACAGAGGAAGAAAAGAAGACTGGTGATCAGGAGATACTGAGTCTCCTAGCAAAGAGATTTTACAAGATGGCAAGGAAGGACTTTAGAAGAAAACCCAACAGGCACAATGAAAAGCCAAGGTATGATAAAACTCCATCTAAAGAAATAATATGCTTTGGGTGCAGGAAGCCTGGACACATCCTCACTGAGTGTCCAGAAGCTCACAAGAAAAGTAGGAGAAAAGAGCAGGAACACTCCAGCAAACACTCATCAAAAGGCCACAAGAAAAGAGAAAAAGGCTTTGTTGCTGAAACCTGGAGTGACACTGAATCTGAGTCATCCTCCAGCTCCAGTGATGAGGAGAAAGAAGCAGAAGACAAGGAATTCTGCATGATGGCAATCAATGCCTCCTCATCAAATGACAATTCAGATGATGAATTGGAAGCAAATGAGGATGAGGTAATTTCCAGTTTTGATTTTGATTCAGAACAATTTAAAGATGATTTTAAACAATTGTGTAAAGATATGATCAGATCAGAGAAAGAAATTATTTCTCTGAGAGACAAGTTAGCTAAAATGGATGGAATATCCACTGAAAACACTAACCTCAAAAATGAGCTAAGAATTTCCAGGGAACAAGTGAGTTCTCTAGAAACACAGCTAACTGAGGCCAAGCAGCTAGAGAACTCTCTAAATGGGAGAAGTCTCAAGCTGATGGACATCACAAGCACAGTGAATGCCAGGCTGGCTGGCAAACTGGGCTTGGGGGCATCATCTAATCAACCTCTTCTTTTGAAGAAGAATATATTATCTACCCCAATAAAATTTGTATCTGCAAAAGGGAAGGAAGCAATACAAGACACAAAAAAAATTCCTGAAACAAATATTGCACAAGCAAGTTCGTCGAACGGCGATCGACGAAAACCAAGGCCTGAATCTAAACAGCAAACCTGCTGCAGACAGGGCTCGACGAAGGCCACATCTTTCGTCGAACCAGGTAGACGAACACAACAAAGTTCGTCGAACGCAAATTTTACTAAAGACAGACAATATACATCTTCCTCTAAAATGAAGAATTCATTTAGTGATTGGATTATACCTCCTAGAAGATATCACCCTCTAGGTTATCATAGTCAACCTGTTGTCTCATATATTTCTGCATTTCAAGGTTACAAAAAGCAACCCAAGGTAACCTGGGTTAAGAACACCTAACCTCCTTTCTATTGCAGAAAAAGAACTGTCCTACCACAGAGGAACAGTGGTACTTGGACAGTGGATGCTCAAAACATATGACAGGAACAAGAGCCAAATTAATCAACTATAAGGCAAAGCTTGGACCAAGAGTGATTTTTGGAGATTCCAATTGGGGACAGACAGAAGGCTATGGATCAGTCCAGATTGGGACAATCACATTCAAAAAGGTAGCCTATGTAAGTGGACTCAAACATAACCTCATCAGCATAGGTCAACTATGTGATGAAGGATATCAGGTATGCTTCAACCAATCTAGATGTATTATCTTCTCTGAAAATAATACTGTTATTTTAGGAAATAGACAAGGTAATGTTTATTTAGTAGACTTTGATTCAGCCAAACCTGAAATCTGCTTGTTTAACCAAGTCAGTAAAAATACTGATTTGTGGCATAGGAGACTAGGTCATGTAAACCATAGGACCCTAGCCAAATTATCAAAGGGCAATCTTGTCAGGGGACTACCTTCTGGATCATACAAGAAGGAAAGCCTTTGCAGGGCATGTCAATTGGGAAAGCAGACTAAGAGCAGCTTTAAGTCACTATCTAAGAGTGATTCTCCTAGGTTTTTGTATTTACTGCACTTAGACCTTTTTGGACCCCTTCCCATACACAGTTTGGGAGGTAAGTCTTTCACCCTAGTTATTGTTGATGACTTCTCTAGATTTAGTTGGGTATTCTTTCTGAGAAGCAAGTCAGATAATTTCAAAGTTCTTACAGACTTTCTCAGGAGCATCAAGATTGAGTATTCTACTCAGATTGCATTGATCAGAAGTGATCATGACACTGAGTTTGAATCTCTTCTGATGAGAGAATTCTGTGAGAAGGAAGGTATCAGGCAGTGCTTTTCAGCTCCTAGAACTCCTCAACAAAATGGGGTAGCTGAAAGGAAAAATAGAACACTAATTGAATCTGGAAGAACATTGCTTGCAGATGCTGGTTTGCCCCAATCCTTCTGGGCTGAGGCTGTCAGCACAGCAAACTATGTCTTAAACAGAAGTTTAATTCATAAACAAAAGGGGAAGACACCTTATGAACTGCTTAAAGGGAAGAAGCCTAGAGTAGATTACTTTAGGATCTTTGGCTGTAAATGCTTCATTCATAATAATGACAAGAAGCACCTAGGGAAATTTGAAGCAAAAGCCTCAGATGGCATTTTCCTTGGTTATTCAGTTAATAGTAAAGCTTACAGAGTATTTAACAAATCTTCTTTTAAAATAGAAGAATCTATTCATGTATCTTTTGATGAAACTAGCCTGAGCTGCAAGGAGAGAAATATCTCTACCTCACAAGATGTACAGGTACCAATTCTCTGTGAGAAGTTAGATAATCTAACTATACAGAAAGAGGAACTAATAAATCCTTCTCAATTACCTGATGAGGACAGTGAAGAAGAATGTCCTGATGCACCAACATTGGATACAACAAATATCCCTACAAATCTTGAAGCTATTAATGCTGAAGTTCAGGAGGACATAGAAATTCCTCATAGAGAAAATGAACAAGATCAAGGAGAAGTTATATTTCCTACTGATTATGTCAACATAAGAGATCACCCTAGATCTCAAGTAATTGGTGACATCTCAGTGGGTGTGCAAACAAGAAATCAACTAAATCAAAATAATTTGCACACCTGTTTCCTCTCTCAAATTGAACCTCAATCCATCAAAGATGCAGAGCAAGATCCCAACTGGATTACTGCTATGCAAGAGGAATTAAATCAATTTGAAAGGAACAAAGTATGGGAACTTGTTCCAAGACCCAAGAATCATCCAGTGATTGGCACTAAATGGGTATTCAGAAATAAATTGGATGCTCAAGGAGTCATAGTCAGAAATAAGGCAAGACTAGTGGCTCAAGGATACTGCCAAGAGGAAGGCATAGACTATGATCAGACTTTTGCACCTGTAGCAAGACTGGAAGCAATTAGAATATTCCTAGCATTTGCTGCATACAAAAGATTCAAGGTATTTCAAATGGATTTAAGAGTGCTTTTCTAAATGGAGATATCAAGGAAGAAGTATATGTGGAACAACCACCAGGTTTTGTTTCTCCAACTCAACCCTCTCATGTATTTAGATTACATAAAGCTTTGTATGGTCTCAAACAAGCTCCTAGAGCATGGTATGAGACCCTTACAAACTTTCTTTTGGAAAATAAATTTTCTAGAGGTAAAGTAGACCAAACATTGTTTTTTAGAAATCACAAATCTGAAACCCTATTGGTACAAATATATGTAGATGACATAATATTTGGTTCTACTGACTCTAAGTTATGCAAAAGATTTTCAAATCTAATGCATTCAAAATTTGAAATGAGCAGTATGGGAGAACTGTCTTACTTTCTTAGTTTGCAAGTTAAGCAAACAAAAGAAGGCATCTTTATATCCCAATCTAAATATGCTAAAGAGCTTGTTAAAAGATTTGGGATGTCAGATGCCTCACCCATGAAAACTCCCATGCCTTCAAATGCAGCTGTTGACACTGATGAATCAGGAAAACCTGTTAATCAGAAAGTATATAGAGCCATTGTGGGATCTCTTTTATACTTAACAGCCAGTAGACCAGACATCATGTTTGCCACATGTATTAGTGCTAGGTTTCAAGTAAATCCTAAAGAATCTCACTATATTTTATTAAAAAGGATTTTAAGATATATAAAGGGTTGTCCAGATCTAGGACTCTGGTATCCTACAGAATCAGGATTTGAGTTAACTGGATATTCAGATGCTGATTATGCTGGATGCAGAATAGATAGGAAGAGCACCACAGGAACTTGTCAGTTCCTTGGAGATAAGCTTGTGTCCTGGTTTTGTAAGAAACAAACCTCTGTGTCTACATCAACTGCAGAAGCTGAATACATAGCAGCTGGCAGTTGCTGTTCACAACTTTTGTGGATACAGAACCAGCTCCTAGACTATGGTTACAATCTAAATAATTCCAAAATCTTTTGTGATAACACCAGTGCAATATCAATAGCACAAAATCCAGTACTCCACAGTAGAACTAAACATATTGAGATCAGACACCACTTTATCAGAGATAATGTGGAGAAGGGAAAAATATGTTTAGACTTCATACCAACTGATTTGCAGAGAGCTGACATCTTCACTAAGCCCTTAGATGAAAAGAAACACCAATTCTTTATAAATCAGCTTGGAATGATAAATGGGGAGTCAATCTAATTAACAAATTTTTCTTTTACCCAACAAACTTTTAAGGTTCAGAAAATTTGTCAAATTCGATCGACGAAATATTTCATTCGTCGAACGGGATCGACGAAATATTTCATTCGTCGAACGGGATCGACGAAAGAATTATTTTCTTCCTTTTGCCGCTAACACGTCAAATCTGTTCCGCGAAAACCCTAGTCTTCGCCGAACCCTAATATTTAATCTCTATTTTGTCTGGATTCTGTCTTTTGCGCTCTCAAACTCTTCGTCTCCCTCCAGTTCCCTTTGCACTTGATCGTTTTTCTTTCTTTGCAGGAACAATGTCGATCACTGCTGGAATCCTCGCCTCAATAAAGTTCGATACAGCATTCGATATTGATCTAGAATCGTTCGCCCAATCAGGAGAAGGCTTCACAGACATTCTGAATCTCTTTGAAGACTCGAAGTTGCGCAAGTTTATGACTTGTCGGCCCAAGATTCATACTAATGAGATAAAGGAATGGGCATTCACTTCTGAGATTCGCAATGGCACAGAAATTGCAGGAAAGGTGTCAGGGAATGAATTGGTTCTAAATGCTGCTGTTCTGTCTGAAATTTTTGAATTTGAAAATGGAACTGATGATTTAGAACTCACTGAGGAAGAGTTCAATTTGATGCTGGACAGGATGGGATACTCTGGGAGTAACCCTAAACATCTTTTGAAACGTGATTTTACAGTGGAATACACCTTCCTGGCAGATGTTGTGGGAAAGGTTCTGATGGGGAAGAGCTCAGCACATGACTACATAACCAGGCAGCAATTTCTAGTCATGAGTGCTTTGATTGAGAAAAAGCACATCAATTGGGGTCTAACTCTATTTGATTCCATCAAAAAGAAAGTAACATCAAGGAATGTAGGCTATGGAAGGATTCTGGGAATCTTTCTTCAGGCCAAGTGTCCATCCCTCTCAGTTTCTACTACTGTTGGCATTAATGCCTCAAAGAAACTGACTCCCCTTCTTTTCAAGAAGTGGGATAGGACATTCAAGAAGAAGCTGGCTCCTGAGACTCCATCAGTTCACGCCTCTGAGGACACCAGGGCTAAAATAACCACTCTCTCACCCCAGATTCCTCCTCCTCCTCCAGAAAATGAAAATCTCTCCAATTCTCCTCCTCCTCCAGAAAACCTCCCCACTTCCACTCAATCTCATAATTCTCCTCCTCATAATTCTCCTCCTCATAACTCTCCTCCTCCTCCTCAAGACATTCTCACTCAAGACCTCTTTCAGGATGAAATCCCATCAGATTTCACTCCTCCTCCTCCTCCATCCACTTCTTGTGCTCATACCACATCTTCCATCCCTTCTTCCTCCTCTTCTCACCCAATTCCAGATGTACTGTTTGTGGATATCTCTCAGATAGCCACCCAGGTGTTTGGTCTCATAACTCCTAAATTACAAGAGCTTATTGATCAAAGTCTGGTCCCAGTACATTCTAAGCTTGATCTCATTCTCTCCCATCTTGCCTCTCTCTCCTCTTCCTCTTTCCCTTCATCTGAGGGCCCAGACTCTAGGCTCCCAGAGTCTAGGCAGAGGGAGATGTTCCAGGATGAAGCTCTAGAGGCAGTAGTTCCTGAAGAGCAAGGGTCAGACCTACCTGATGTCTGCTCAACCTTGGTCTCCCTGATTCAAAGCACAGAAGGTGCTCCTCCTCCTCCTCCTCAGAAGGTTCTTCCCAGCAGCTCCTTCATACTCACCCCTATAGTAAATAAGATTCTGCAGCTTACCAATCAGTCCCTCAGCTCAGACCCATCATTCAAGGAATCAGCTGAAGACCTCTCCAAGGCCATTGTCTGCTATTCTCCAGACTTGGAAGCCAGGCATGGAGATTTGCAAATGTCTCCAGCTCTAGAGTCAGTTATCTCTAAGGCAGATCAGGAACCCACTGCTCCTGAACAGACTGTTCTTGATGAACAGATGCCTGATGACTCTGCCTCTGTTCTCTCCTCTTCTTCTGAGCCTGCTGCTGCCACTGCTGCTGCTACTGTCAAGAATATTGATTTAGAGAAAAGAATGATTGAAGCATACAAGGAAATTGATGAAATGTATGAGAATGTGCCTTCATCTTCAAACTCTGATGATGATGATGACAGTGATGATAGTGATGCCAAAGTCAAATCAAGAAAAAGAAAAGCTACATGCAAGAAGCTGCCAGCCCCTTCTAAAAAGCCTGATAAAAATGATATTCCTTATTATGTGCAGAAAAATCCCAAGCCTCATGAAATAACTCAACCTTGGATGCAATTCTCCAAGAATGAGCTGAAGAGAAGGAAGCTTGAAAGAAGATACCAGAAGGATCACCCTGATGTGTTCAAGAAACCCCCTCCTCCTCCACCTCCTCCAGGTGCAGGTTCTGCAGGAGGACTTTCTTCCACATCCAGGACATCTCAGTCTGCTGGCTCCAAGCCATCTGGTCAATCCTCTTTATATAAGAAAGAAAGATCTTCAGACTATCAGGTTTATGAAAGAAAGCATAGCCAATTATCTGAACAAGAAATCAAAAATAAGGAAGCTGAAGATAAAGCTGAAGCAGATAGATTATACAATATGGCAAGGTTTAGAGAGCATGTTGCTCTTTCTCAGATCAAAAATGCCAAAGAAAAGGGTATAGATACCTCTCATTTTTCTACCTTATCTCCCTATAGAGAACAAGAACTTCAACAGTACCAGGTGAAGAAAATGTTCAACACTTCTGCCTACATGAGTCTCCATCCAGAAGCTGTTCTGCCAACTATTGTCAAGAAGGTAACACTGGGTGATAAAGACTGCAAGCTAAGCAGAAGGCAATCTGAAGATACTAGCAGGAAAATAATCTTCAAGAAGCCCTCTTCTGAGGACAGGAATCCTTAAACTCTCTCTCTGGTTAATTGACTCTTAATTATTCTGTGATGACATCTGCTTATGACAATTGATTTATATCTGCTGAATTTCCTTTCTGTCAGATATTTTTATGCATATTTGTTTGAAATGATAAGTGCTAATCATAGGATCCTAACCCAAATAGGGGGGGGGGATTGTTGGAACACAGTTCAACCCTATTACTGATTTGGGCTAGGATGTCTATTTCCAGATATAGGATCTGTTTTGACCCAACATGTATAGTATAAGGGTCATAGGCTAAGTCTAGAAGAAATCTGAAGATTAGCTAAGTCAGGGTGTTCGACGAACTTCTAGGTCATTCGACGAATTCAAGTTTCCGTCCAACGAACTTGGTTCAACGAACGTCAAAGTTCTGTTCGACGAAAGTTTCTGTTTATTCGACGAACTTCCCAGGTTA
Source organism: Dactylorhiza incarnata (assembly GCA_033032865.1). Lineage (NCBI taxonomy): Eukaryota > Viridiplantae > Streptophyta > Magnoliopsida > Asparagales > Orchidaceae > Dactylorhiza > Dactylorhiza incarnata. The sequence goes on along the minus strand of JAWHQI010000968.1, from coordinate 27,063 downwards.
AGTTCGACGAACTTCCCTTCAGTTCGACGAACTTCTTCAGAATCTCTATATTCGGTGGACCTCTTCTATTCAGAGTATTATTTTGGAGTTATCCTCAGGATTTCTTTTGAAGGCTGACAGCTGTTCCTATTAAAATATCAGTCAGTTATTGCAGTATTCTCTATCAAAGATTCTATGACCGTTGCTGCATTAATTAAGGGCTGCGTGCAGATTATTTTAAGGCAGATTGCAAGTTTCAAGGAATTTAATATATTGGTATTCCAAAGAAATCCTTCCTTTCTGTCTCCTTCCTTCTCAGCCCTATTTGAATTTTTAAAAGAGGATCAACTCTCTCCGGTAAAGAGATTATCATTGCTATTTATACTAGAGAGAGACACAGATATAAAACAAGAGATTGGTGCTACTCAATTTTTCATTCCTCAAGAAGAACTCTCTCTATTTCACTCTAAAGATCTTCGTCTTCTTCAGACACCTACTTTTAATCTCTAGAAATCATCTGCATCATTTCCCTCTAGAGAACTTGTGCTGGAGATATTCTGAAGATCAAGAAGACCTACACCCTGAGCAGATTTTCTCTCCTGTTTACTTACTCTTACTCACAGGGGGAGATCTGACATTTTCAACAATCCACTAGTCTTCTCTGTTGTTAGGGAAAAGAGAAGACATCATCTTCTTTATTCTACTGTTATTCTATAATTGTGTACATGGTTCTAACTCCCTTTAAAAGTTAAATTGTGGTTTAGAGTACCTGATCAAAAGCTCTGTGGTGAAGGCTCACCTGATCAAAAAGCCTTAGTGGATTTCCTACCAGGGTGGTAGAAGAGTAGATGTACCCAAGTTGTGGGGAACTACTATAGATCCTTGTGTCTTCTGTGCTTGCCTTTATTATTTGTTTGTGCTGTGTGTGCTGTGTGTGCTGTGTGTGCTGTGTTTTAGTTTGTGTTTATACCTGTGCTGCACTTACTTACACATATACTAAATAACTAAAATTGTTTTATACAGATTTCTTTAAGCTAACAAAGATTATTTTAAAAATACTCTATTCACCCCCCCTCTAGAGTAATCTTGATCTATCCCCACTTTCATGCGACCATACCAGCACTAGAGCACCGGATCCCATCAGAACTCCGCAGTTAAGCGTGCTTGGGCGAGAGTAGTACTGGATGGGTGACCTCCTGGGAAGTCCTCGTGTTGCACCCATCTTTTGCCGCTCGGGTGGAGAAACACCCCTTTTTTACCTCCGACGAAAGCGCGCTCCCTCTGATCGCAGATCCCGATGCGCCGTGGGAGGGAGCTAATCCATCGGCGCTTCATGGGTGCAAGGATACCTAGGCGCACCGGTTACCACCTTTCCCGCTTGTTCATTCGTGACCCGAAGTAACCGTCCGCTCTGCAACACCCCCACACTTCAGTTCGCGCGGCGTGGAATTGGTGGCATTTTTGGCATCAATGGAACGAACGCGGGACATGAGGATCATGAGTGGACGATGAACGAAAAGTGGCAATGAAGATGCGTGGTTTAGTTCAAAAACGCACGCAAACTTCAAATGGCCATAACTTTTGATCCGATCGTCTGATTTTCGCCCACAATATGTTTCGGGAAGGTCTCGGCGATGCCCATCCATTGGCGAACAGTGGGAACTCGTTCGACATCATACCGCGCTCTCAAATCGGCCAGATTCAACTCCGTTTAAAGGTTATCGCGGTTTTTCTCTTTCGGCAATTTCGTCCTTATGGATATGTCACCGAAGAATTCTAAAAACCCTTCCAATTGTCCAAAAAAACCTATGAGAAACGACGGCTTCGACCCCATGCTAGCCGAGGTTACGGCCTCTCAGGACAAGCTGATTACCTGACTGAGAGTGCGGCGAGTAAAGAAGATAAGCCATCTGATGGCCACGCTAAACATATGTTGTGACCTGATGCATAGGATTTCTCCAACCCTTCTCGCGAGCTTGATGAGATAAAATTTAGGATATAAAATTTCTCCAAATTATACGAACTATAGGCAAGAGCACCTATCATTCATAGTATAGGATATTTAGAAAGAAATATCAAGTGTCGTATTCCACGGGGTTGTTGATTACTTCTACTCACGCAAATTAATATTATTTTATCTAGATTTAAGAAGATTTTTAGAATAATAAAAGAGAAAAGAAAGAAAAGAGCATTTGATCGGAAATCCTTCTTGAGTTAAATAAATTGTAAAATCTAAATTCATAACCAAAAGCGATAGAATAATTCGACCGTGGAGGTTCCCAAAATATGGTAGAGCCTCTCTCGAGAGAACTACCACCTAACCTTAGGTTGATCGATTAAGACCCCTCGGCCAGTCGAAACCCCTAAGCTTGCTTTATGCGGTGAGCCCCACTATTGGATTTGACTCCAATCCGGAAGATTTGTGTCACCCTCTCTCGAGGAATGCATGCAACTCTTTCCACTAATGAATGATCTACACAAATTCATGGATCTCTCGATCACTAGAAAATGGATCAAGAATTGATATTCATATACCGGCAATATGAGATCAATCGAGAAAAATCAAAAGTGGATCGTAATAATTCTTAAACTAAAACTACGAAAATGAGAGATTACAAAATAAGAAAAGCTTAAGAATTCATCCGATCAAATGCTATAAATTCAGCTAAACATATTTGAAAAGAGAAACATTTTTATAACTAAGTAAAGAGAATTACAATTGCAGGAATTGGAAATCTAAACTATGAATTGAAATTTGCAAGACATAAAGTAAATCTGCATAAAGAAAATACAATAAGAAAATGCTGAAAAAACTAATCTAAAAATGACCCAATCTAAGCTAGGATCGGATCCCCATCACTTTGGCAGCAACTGGCTTTTATAGGCAGAAAATTGGTGAGTCACGCCCTTGGTCACGCCCGTGACCAAGGGCGTGTAAGCTGCGTAATTGCGTCTTGAAAGCCCGGGAACGTTGGGGAAGAAAAACCGCCAAAATTAATCATCTCGACGGGTCACGGCCTCGGTCACCCCCGTGACCTAGGGCGTGACTTGACCGAATCTGGAAACGGCGGGAAACGGCGCGATCTGGAGTTATTCTGGCAGTTGCGGGAAGGGTCACCCCCTAGGTCATGGCCGTGACATGGAGTCACGCCCGTGACAGAGGGCGTGACTTGACCAAATCTTGAAACAGCGCGATCTGGAGTTATTCTGGCAGTTGCGGGAAGGGTCACCCCCTAGGTCATGGCCGTGACATGGAGTCACGCCCGTGACCTGGGGCGTGTAGGCTGGAAATGATGTGGCGGCGTGTTCTGGCAGCTAAAAGATGGCTGGGTTGAGTCATGGCCGTGACTCAATGTCACGCCCTTGGTCATGGCCGTGACCGAGGGCGTGTAATACTAAATTGGGCTGGCGGCATGATCTGGTAGCTGTAAGATGGCTGGGTTGAGTCATGGCCGTGACTTAAAGTCACGCCCTTGGTCATGGCCGTGACCGAGGGCGTGTACTGAAGATTTTTGCATACTTGTTCCATTCTTTCCCCTGAACATGGCTGTGAGCTTAAATTTGCTATTAGCAGCCCCAGATTACCTGAAAACACAAAATAAAGCGAATTAGATATATATTAAACTAAAATTATATAAAACTAATTAATTACTACTAAAATACTATATAAAAATAACTATAAATAATGCACTATCAGAGCTCCATAAGGTCATATCGTGCACTCATCCAAACGTGTGCGACCATACCAGCACTAGAGCACCGGATCCCATCAGAACTCCGCAGTTAAGCGTGCTTGGGCGAGATTAGTACTGGGATGGGTGACCTCCTGGGAAGTCCTCGTGTTGCACCCAACTTTTGCCGCCTGGTGCAGAAACTCCACTTTTTACCAGCGGCGAGCGCGCACTCTCTTCAGCCGCTGATCCCGAGGCGCCGCACTGATCCCGAGGCGCCGCGCTGATCCCGAGGCGCCGGGCTGATCCCGAGGCGCCACGCTGATGCCGAGGCACCTCCTACGGCCGCGTATCACCCGGCGCCGCTTGCGCGGCTGCGTCAGACGCGCCGCTGCGTCCTAAGCCTCATCAGCAGACATAACTTCGCGCTCACGCCCGAAATCAAAGCCGCATCCCCACTCTGGGTCCCCGCGGAGAGCCGGGGGGCGTGGCGAGCAGGCCGTTGCCCGTCGACCAAATTTTCGTCGAAAATTGCTTAATCTGATTTGAAACGGAGCCCGCATGCTGGAAGAGCGCACCTCGGGGCGAGTGGCATAAAGAGAAAGTGTCGGAGAATTCTAACGTGTGCGACCATACCAGCACTAGAGCACCGGATCCCATCAGAACTCCGCAGTTAAGCGTGCTTGGGCGAGAGTAGTACTGGGATGGGTGACCTCCTGGGAAGTCCTCGTGTTGCACCCATCTTTTGCCGCTCGGGTGGAGAAACACCCCTTTTTTACCTCCGACGAAAGCGCGCTCCCTCTGATCGCGGATCCCGATGCGCCGTGGGAGGGAGCTAATCCATCGGCGCTTCATGGGTGCAAGGATCCCTAGGCGCACCGGTTACCACCTTTCCCGCTTGTTCATTCGTGACCCGAAGTAACCGTCCGCTCTGCAACACCCCCACACTTCAGTTCGCGCGGCGTGGAATTGGTGGCATTTTTGGCATCAACGGAACGAACGCAGGACATGAGGATCATGAGTGGACGATGAACGGAATGTGGCAAAGAAGATGCGTGGTTTAGTTCAAAAACGCACGCAAACTTCAAATGGCCATAACTTTTGATCCGATCGTCTGATTTTCGCCCACAATATGTTTTCGGGAAGGTCTCGGCGATGCCCATCCATTGGCGAACAGTGGGAACCCATTCGACATCATACCGCGCTCTCAAATCGGCCAGATTCAAATCCGTTTAAAAGGTTATCGCGGTTTTTTCTCTTTCGGCAATTTCGTCCTTATGTATATGTCACCGAAGAATTCTAAAAACCCTTCCAATTGTCCAGAAAAACCTATGAGAAACGACGGCTTCGACCCCGTGCTAGCCGAGGTTACGGCCTCTCACGACAAGCTAATTACCTGACTGAGAGTGCGGCGAGTAAAGAAGATAAGCCATCTGATAGCCACGCTAAACATATGTTGTGACCTGATGCATAGGACTTCTCCAACCCTTCTCGCGAGCTCCATAAGGTCATATCGTGCACTCATCCAAACGTGTGCGACCATACCAGCACTAGAGCACCGGATCCCATCAGAACTCTGCAGTTAAGCGTGCTTGGGCGAGAGTAGTACTGGGATGGGTGACCTCCTGGGAAGTCCTCGTGTTGCACCCAACGTTTGCCGCCCGGTGCAGAAACTCCACTTTTTACCAGCGGCGAGCGCGCACTCTCTCTACCGGCCGCTGATCTCGAGGCGCCGCACTGATCCCGAGGCGCCGCACTGATCCCGAGGCGCCACGCTGATGCCGAGGCACCTCCTACGGCCGCGTATCACCGGGCGCCGCTTGCGCGGCTGCGTCAGACGCGTCGTTGCGTCCTAAGCCTCATCAGCAGACATAACTTCGCGCTCACGCCCGAAATCAAAGCCGCATCCCCACTCTGGGGTCCCCGGCGGTGAGCCGGGCGGCGTGGCGAGCAGGCCGTTGCCCGTCGACCAAATTTCGTCGAAAATTGCTTAATCTGATTTGAAACGGAGCCCGCATGCTGGAAGAGCGCACCTCGGGGCGAGTGGCATAAAGAGAAAGTGTCGGAGAATTCTAACATGTGCGACCATACCAGCACTAGAGCACCGGATCCCATCAGAACTCCGCAGTTAAGCGTGCTTGGGTGAGAGTAGTACTGGGATGGGTGACCTCCTGGGAAGTCCTCGTGTTGCACCCATATTTTGCCGCTCGGGTGGAGAAACACCCCTTTTTTACCTCCGACGAAAGCGCGCTCCCTCTGATCGCGGATCCCGATGCGCCGTGGGAGGGAGCTAATCCATCGGCGCTTCATGGGTGCAAGGATCCCTAGGCGCACCCGGTTACCACCTTTCCCGCTTGTTCATTCGTGACCCGAAGTAACCGTCCGCTCTGCAACACCCCCACACTTCAGTTCGCGCGGCGTGGAATTGGTGGCATTTTTGGCATCAACGGAAACGAACGCGGGACATGAGGATCATGAGTGGACGATGAACGGAAAGTGGCAATGATGATGCGTGGTTTAGTTCAAAAACGCACGCAAACTTCAAATGGCCATAACTTTTGATACGATCGTCTGATTTTCGCCCACAATATGTTTTCCGGGAAGGTCTCGGCGATGCCCATCCATTGGCGAACAGTGGGAACTCGTTCGACATTATACCACGCTCTCAAATCGGCTAGATTCAACTCCGTTTAATGTTATCGCGGTTTTTCTCTTTCGGCAATTTCGTCCTTATGGATATGTCACCGAAGAATTCTAAAAACCCTTCCAATTGTCCAGAAAAACCTATGAGAAACGACGGCTTCGACCCCGTGCTAGCCGAGGTTACGGCCTCTCACGACAAGCTAATTACCTGACTGAGAGTGCGGCGAGTAAAGAAGATAAGCCATCTGATGGTCACGCTAAACATATGTTGTGACCTGATGCATAGGATTTCTCCAACCCTTCTCGCGAGCTCCATAAGGTCATATCGTGCACTCATCCAAACGTGTGCGACCATACCAGCACTAGAGCACCGGATCCCATCAGAACTCTACAGTTAAGCGTGCTTGGGCGAGAGTAGTACTGGGATGGGTGACCTCCTGGGAAGTCCTCGTGTTGGACCCAACTTTTGCCGCCCGGTGCAGAAACTCCACTTTTTACCAGCGGCGAGCGCGCACTCTCTCCGGCCGCTAATCCCGAGGGCGCCGCACTGATCCCAAGGCGCCGCACTGATCCCGAGGCGCCACGCTGATGCCGAGGCACCTACTACGGCCGCGTATCACCGGGCGCCGCTTGCGCGGCTGCGTCAGACGCGCCGCTGCGTCCTAAGCCTCATCAGCAGACATAACTTCGCGCTCACGCCCGAAATCAAAGCCGCATCCCCACTCTCGGGTCCCCGCGGAGAGCCGGGCGGCGTGGCGAGTAGGTCGTTGCCCGTCGACCAAATTTTCGTCGAAAATTGCTTAATCTGATTTGAAACGGAGCCCGCATGCTGGAAGAGCGCACCTCGGGGCGAGTGGCATAAAGAGAAAGTGTCGGAGAATTCTAACGTGTGCGACCATACCAGCACTAGAGCACCGGATCCCATCAGAACTCTGCAGTTAAGCGTGCTTGGGCGAGAGTAGTACTGGGATGGGTGACCTCCTGGGAAGTCCTCGTGTTGCACCCATCTTTTGCCGCTCGGGTGGAGAAACACCCTTTTTTTACCTCCGATGAAAGCGCGCTCCCTCTGATCGCGCATCCCGATGCGCCGTGGGAGGGAGCTAATCCATCGGCGCTTCATGGGTGCAAGGATCCCTAGGCGCACCGGTTACCACCTTTCCCGCTTGTTCATTCGTGACCCGAAGTAACCGTCCGCTCTGCAACACCCCCACACTTCAGTTCGTGCGGCGTGAATTGGTGGCATTTTTGGCATCAACGGAACGAACGCGGGACATGAGGATCATGAGTGGAACGATGAACGGAAGTGGCAATGAAGATGCGTGGTTTAGTTCAAAAACGCACGCAAACTTCAAATGGCCATAACTTTGATCCGATCGTCTGATTTTCGCCCACAATTGTTTTCGGGAAGGTCTCGGCGATGCCCATCCATTGGCGAATAGTGGGAACCCGTTCGACATCATACCACGCTCTCAAATCGGCCAGATTCAACTCCGTTTAAAGGTTATCGCGGTTTTTCTCTTTCGTCAATTTCGTCCTTATGGATATGTCACCGAAGAATTCTAAAACCCTTCCAATTGTCCAGAAAAGCCTATGAGAAACGACGGCTTCGACCCCGTGCTAGCCGAGGTTACGGCCTCTCAGGACAAGCTGATTACCTGACTGAGAGTGCGGCGAGTAAAGAAGATAAGCCATCTGATGGCCACGCTAAACATATGTTGTGACCTGATGCAAAGGATTTCTCCAACCCTTCTCGCGAGCTCCATAAGGTCATATCGTGCACTCATCCAAACGTGTGCGACCATACCAGCACTAGAGCACCGGATCCCATCAGAACTCCGCAGTTAAGCGTGCTTGGGCGAGAGTAGTACTGGGATGGGTGACCTCCTGGGAAGTCCTCGTGTTGCACCCAACTTTTGCCGCCCGGTGCAGAAACTCCACTTTTTACCGGCGGCGAGCGCGCACTCTCTCCGGCCGCTGATCCCGAGGCGCCGCACTGATCCCGAGGCGCCGCACTGATCCCGAGGCGCCGCGCTGATCCTGAGGGGGCACGCTGATGCCGAGGCACCTCCTACGGCCGCGTATCACCGGGCGCCGCTTGCGCGGCTGCGTCAGACGCGCCGCTGCGTCCTATGCCTCATAAGCAGACATAACTTCTCGCTCACGCCCGAAATCAAAGCCGCATCCCCACTCTGGGGTCCCCGCGGAGAGCCGGGCGGCGTGGCGAGCAGGCCGTTGCCCGTCGACCAAATTTTCGTCGAAAATTGCTTAATCTGATTTGAAACGGAGCCCGCATGCTGGAAGAGCGCACCTCGGGGCGAGTGGCATAAAGAGAAAGTGTCGGAGAATTCTAACGTGTGCGGCCATACCAGCACTAGAGCACCGGATCCCATCAGAACTCCGCAGTTAAGCGTGCTTGGGCGAGAGTAGTACTGGGATGGGTGACCTCCTGGGAAGTCCTCGTGTTGCACCCATCTTTTGCCGCTCGGGTCGAGAAACACCCTTTTTTTACCTCCGATGAAAGCGCGCTCCCTCTGATCGCGGATCCCGATGCGCCGTGGGAGGGAGCTAATCCATCGGCGCTTCATGGGTGCAAGGATCCCTAGGCGCACCGGTTACCACCTTTCCCGCTTGTTCATTCGTGACCCGAAGTAACCGTCCGCTCTGCAACACCCCCACACTTCAGTTCGCGAGGCGTGGAATTGGTGGCATTTTTGGCATCAACGGAACGAACGCGGGACATGAGGATCATGAGTGGACGATGAACGGAAAGTGGCAATGAAGATGCGTGGTTTAGTTCAAAAACGCACGCAAACTTCAAATGGCCATAAATTTTGATCCGATCGTCTGATTTTCGCCCACAATATGTTTTCGGGAAGGTCTCGGCGATGCCCATCCATTGGCGAACAGTGGGAACCCGTTCGACATCATATCGCGCTCTCAAATCGGCCAGATTCAACTCGGTTAAAGGTTATCGCGGTTTTTCTCTTTCGGCAATTTCGTCCTTATGGATATGTCACCGAAGAATTCTAAAAACCCTTCCAATTGTCCAGAAAAGCCTATGAGAAACGACGGCTTCGACCCCGTGCTAGCCGAGGTTACGGCCTCTCAGGACAAGCTGATTACCTGACTGAGAGTGCGGCGAGTAAAGAAGATAAGCCATCTGATGGCCACGCTAAACATATGTTGTGACCTGATGCATAGGATTTCTCCAACCCTTCTCGCGAGCTCCATAAGGTCATATCGTGCACTTATCCAAACGTGTGCGACCATACCAGCACTAGAGCACCGATCCCATCAGAACTCCACAGTTAAGCGTGCTTGGGCGACAGTAGTACTGGGATGGGTGACCTCCTGGGAAGTCCTCGTGTGGCACCCAACTTTTGCCGCCCGGTGCAGAAACTCCACTTTTTACCGGCGGCGAGCGCGCACTCTCTCCGGCCGCTGATCCCGAGGCGCCGCACTGATCCCGAGGCGTCGCGCTGATCCCGAGGCGCCGCACTGATGCCGAGGCACTTCCTACGGCCGCGTATCACCGGGCGCCGCTTGCGCGGCTGCGTCAGACGCGCCGCTGCGTCCTAAGCCTCATAAGCAGACATAACTTCGCGCTCACGCCCGAAATCAAAGCCGCATCCCCACTCTGGGGTCCCCGCGGAGAGCCGGGCGGCGTGGCGAGCAGGCCGTTGCCCGTCGACCAAATTTCGTCGAAAATATCTTAATCTGATTTGAAACGGAGCCCGCATGCTGGAAAGAGCGCACCTCGGGGCGAGTGGCATAAAGAGAAAGTGTCGGAGAATTCTAACGTGTGCGGCCATACCAGCACTAGAGCACCGGATCCCATCAGAACTCCGCAGTTAAGCGTGCTTGGGCGAGAGTAGTACTGGGATGGGTGACCTCCTGGGAAGTCTCGTGTTGCACCCATCTTTTGCCGCTCGGGTGGAGAAACAACCCCTTTTTTACCTTCGATGAAAGCGCGCTCCCTCTGATCGCGGATCCCGATGCGCCGTGGGAGGGAGCTAATCCATCGGCGCTTCATGGGTGCAAGGATCCCTAGGCGCACCGGTTACCACCTTTCCCGCTTGTTCATTCGTGACCCGAAGTAACCGTCCGCTCTGCAACACCCCCACACTTCAGTTCGCGCGGCGTGGAATTGGTGGCATTTTTGGCATCAACGGAACGAACGCGGGACATGAGGATCATGAGTGGACGATGAACGGAAAGTGGCAATGAAGATGCGTGGTTTAGTTCAAAAACTCACGCAAACTTCAAATGGCCATAAATTTTGATCCTGATCGTCTGATTTTCGCCACAATATGTTTTCGGGAAGGTCTCGGCGATGCCCATCCATTGGCGAACAGTGGGAACCCGTTCGACATCATACCGCGCTCTCAAATCGGCCAGATTCAACTCCGTTTAAAGGTTATCGCGTTTTTCTCTTTCGGCAATTTCGTCCTTATGGATATGTCACCGAAGAATTCTAAGAACCCTTCCAATTGTCCAGAAAAGCCTATGAGAAACGACGGCTTCGACCCCGTGCTAGCCGAGGTTACGGCCTCTCAGGACAAGCTGATTACCTGAACTGAGAGTGCGGCGAGTAAAGAAGATAAGCCATCTGATGGCCACGCTAAACATATGTTGTGACCTGATGCATAGGATTTCTCCAACCCTTCTCGCGAGCTCCATAAGGTCATATCGTGCACTCATCCAAACGTGTGCGACCATACCAGCACTAGAGCACCGGATCCCATCAGAACTCGCAGGTTACGCGTGCTTGGGCGAAGTAGTACTGGGATGGGTCGACCTCCTGGGAAGTCCTCGTGTTGCACCCAACTTTGCCGCCCGGTGCAGAAACTCCACTTTTTTACCCCGGCGAGAAGCGCTCAATCTCTCCGGCCGCTGATCCCGAGGCCGTCGCACTCGATCCCGAGGCGCCGCGCTGATCCTGAGGCGCACGCTGATGCCGAAGGCACCTCCTACTGGCCGCGTACTCACCGGGCGCCCGCTTGCGCGGACTGCGTCAGACGCGCCGCTGCGTCCTAAGGCCTCATAAGCAGACATAACTTAGGCGCTCACGCCCGGAAATCAAAGCCGCATCCCCACTCTGGGGTCCCCGCGGAGAGCCGGGCGGCGTGGCGAGCAGCCGTTGCCCGTCGACCAAATTTTCGTCGAAAATTGCTTAATCTGATTTGAAACGGAGCCCGCATGCTGGAAAGAGCGCACCTCGGGGCGAGTGGCATAAAGAGAAAGTGTCGGAGAATTCTAACGTTTGCGACCATACCAGCACTAGAGCACCGGATCCCATCAGAACTCCGCAGTTAAGCGTGCTTGGGCGAGAGTAGTACTGGGATGGGTGACCTCCTGGGAAGTCCTCGTGTTGCACCCATCTTTTGCCGCTCGGGTGGAGAAATACACCCTTTTTTACCTCCGATGAAAGCGCGCTCCCTCTGATCGCGGATCCCGATGCGCCGTGGGAGGGAGCTAATCCATCGGCGCTTCATGGGTGCAAGGATCCCTAGGCGTACCGGTTACCACCTTTCCCGCTTGTTCATTCGTGACCCGAAGTAACCGTCCGCTCTGCAACACCCCCACACTTCAGTTCGCGCGGCGTGGAATTGGTGGCATTTTGGCATCAACGAACGAACACGGGACATGAGGATCATGAGTGGACGATGAACGGAAAGTGGCAATGAAGATGCGTGGTTTAGTTCAAAAACGCACGCAAACTTCAAATGGCCATAACTTTTGATCCGATCGTCTGATTTTCGCCCACAATATGTTTTCGGGAAGGTCTCGGCGATGCCCATCCATTGGCGAACAGTGGGAACCCGTTCGACATCATAACCGCGCTCTCAAATCGGCCAGATTCAACTCCGTTTAAAGGTTATCGCGGTTTTTCTCTTTCGGCAATTTCGTCCTTATGGATATGTCACCGAAGAATTCTAAAAACCCTTCCAATTGTCCAGAAAAGCCTATGAGAAACGACGGCTTTGACCCCGTGCTAGCCGAGGTTACGGCCTCTCAGGACAAGCTGATTACCTGACTGAGAGTGCGGCGAGTAAAGAAGATAAGCCATCTGATGGCCACGCTAAACATATGTTGTGACCTGATGCATAGGATTTCTCCAACCCTTCTCGCGAGCTCCATAAGGTCATATCGTGCACTCATCCAAACGTGTGCGACCATACCAAGCACTAGAGCACCGGATCCCATCAGAACTCCGCAGCTAAGCGTGCTTGGGCGACAGTAGTACTGGGATGGGTGACCTCCCTGGGAAGTCCTCGTGTTGCACCCAACTTTTGCCGCCCGGTGCAGAAACTCCACTTTTTACCGCGGCTGAGCGCGCACTCTCTCTCCGGCCGCTGATCCCGAGGCGCCGCACTGATCCTGAGGCGCCGCGCTGATCCCGAGGCGCCGCACTGATGCCGAGGCGAAGCGCGATCCGCAGGCCTGTCACGCTGATGTCCGAGGCAACTTCCTACGGCCGCGTATCACTGGGCGCCGCTTGCGCGGCTGCGTCAGACGCGTCGCTGCGATCCTAATCCTCATAAGCAGACATAACTTCGCGCTCACAGCCCGAAATCAAGCCGCATCCCCACTCTGGGGGTCCCCGCGGAGAGCCGGGCGGCGTGGCGAGCAGGCCGTTGCCCGTCGACCAAAATTTTCGTCGAAAATTGCTTAATCTGATTTGAAACGGAGCCGCATGCTGGAAGAGCGCACCTCGGGGAGAGTGGCATAAAGAGAAAGTGTCGAGAATTCTAACGTGTGCGACCATACCAGCACTAGAGCACCGGATCCCATCAGAACTCCGCAGTTAAGCGTGCTTGGGCGAGAGTAGTACTGGGATGGGTGACCTCCTGGGAAGTCCTCGTGTTGCACCCATCTTTTGCCGCTCGGGTGGAGAAACACCCCTTTTTTACCTCCGATGAAAGCGCGCTCCCTCTGATCGCGGATCCCGATGCGCCGTGGGAGGGAGCTAATCCATCGGCGCTTCATGGGTGCAAGGATCCCTAGGCGCACCGGTTACCACCTTTCCCGCTTGTTCATTCGTGACCCGAAGTAACCGTCCGCTCTGCAACACCCCCACACTTCAGTTCGCGCGGCGTGGAATTGGTGGCATTTTTGGCATCAACGGAACGAACACGGGACATGAGGATCATGAGTGGACGATGAACGGAAAGTGGCAATGAAGATGCGTGGTTTAGTTCAAAAACGCACGCAAACTTCAAATGGCCATAACTTTTGATCCGATCGTCTGATTTTCGCCCACAATATGTTTTCGGGAAGGTCTCGGCGATGCCCATCCATTGGCGAACAGTGGGAACCCGTTCGACATCATACCGCGCTCTCAAATCGGCCAGATTCAACTCCGTTTAAAGGTTATCGCGGTTTTTCTCTTTCGGCAATTTCGTCCTTATGGATATGTCACCGAAGAATTCTAAAAACCCTTCCAATTGTCCAGAAAAGCCTATGAGAAACGACGGCTTCGACCCCGTGCTAGCCGAGGTTACGGCCTCTCAGGACAAGCTGATTACCTGACTGAGAGTGCGGCGAGTAAAGAAGATAAGCCATCTGATGGCCACGCTAAACATATGTTGTGACCTGATGCATAGGATTTCTCCAACCCTTCTCGCGAGCTCCATAAGGTCATATCGTGCACTCATCCAAACGTGTGCGACCATACCAGCACTAGAGCACCGGATCCCATCAGAACTCCGCAGTTAAGCGTGCTTGGGCGAGAGTAGTACTGGGATGGGTGACCTCCTGGGAAGTCCTCGTGTTGCACCCAACTTTTGCCGCCCGGTGCAGAAACTCCACTTTTTACCGGCGGCGAGCGCGCACTCTCTCCGGCCGCTGATCCCGAGGCGCCGCACTGATCCGAGGCGCCGCGCTGATCTCCGAGGCGCCAGGCTGATGCCGAGGCACCTCCTACGGCCGCGTATCACCGGGCGCCGCTTGCGCGGCTGCGTCAGACGCGCGCTGCGTCCTAAGCCTCATAAGCAGACATAACTTCGCGCTCACGCCCGAAATCAAAGCGCATCCCCACTCTGGGTCCCCGCGGAGAGCCGGGCGGCGTGGCGAGCAGCCGTTGCCCGTCGACCACAATTTTCGTCGAAAATTGCTTAATCTGATTTGAAACGGAGCCCGCATGCTGGAAGAGCCACCTCGGGGCGAGTGGCAATAAGAGAAAGTGTCGGAGAATTCTAACGTGTGCGACCATACCAGCACTAGAGCATCGGATCCATCAGAACTCCGCAGTTAAGCGTGCTTGGGCGAGAGTAGTACTGGGATGGGTGACCTCCTGGGAAGTCCTCGTGTTGCACCCATCTTTTGCCGCTCGGGTGGAGAAACACCCTTTTTTTACCTCCGATGAAAGCGCGCTCCCTCTGATCGCAGCATCCCGATGCGCCGTGGGAGGGAGCTAATCCATCGGCGCTTCATGGGTGCAAGGATCCCTAGGCGCAACCGGTTTACCACCTTTCCCGCTTGTTCATTCGTGACCCGAAGTAACCGTCCGCTCTGCAACACCCCCACACTTTAGTTCGCGCGGCGTGGAATTGGTGGCATTTTTGGCATCAACGGAACGAACGCGGGACATGAGGATCATGAGTGGACGATGAACGGAAAGTGGCAATGAAGATGCGTGGTTTCGTTCAACAAACGCACGCAAACTTCAAATGGCCATAACTTTTGATCCGATCGTCTGATTTTCGCCCCCAATATGTTTCGGGAAGGTCTCGGCGATGCCCATCCATTGGCGAACAGTGGGAACCCGTTCGACATCATACCGCGCTCTCAAATCGGCCAGATTCAACTCCGTTAAAGGTTATCGCGGTTTTTCTCTTTCGGCAATTTCGTCCTTATGGATATGTCACCGAAGAATTCTAAAAACCCTTCCAATTGTCCAGAAAAGCCTATGAGAAACGACGCTTCGACCCCGTGCTAGCCGAGGTTACGGCCTCTCAGGACAAGCTGATTTACCTGACTGAGAGTGCGGCGAGTAAAGAAGATAAGCCATCTGATGGCCACGCTAAACATATGTTGTGACCTGATGCATAGATTTCTCCAACCCTTCTCGCGAGCTCCATAAGGTCATATCGTGCACTCATCCAAACGTGTGCGACCATACCAGCACTAGAGCACCGGATCCATCAGAACTCCGCAGTTAAGCGTGCTTGGGCGACAGTAGTACTGGGATGGGTGACCTCCTGGGAAGTCCCTCGTGTGGCACCTAACTTTTGCCGGCCCCGTGCAGAAACTACACTTTTTACCGGCGGCGAGCGCGCACGTCTCTCCGGCCGCTGATCCCGAGGCGCCGCACTGAATCCCGAGGCGCCGCGCTGATCCCGAGGCGGCACGCTGATGCCGAGGCACCTCCTACGGCCCGCGTATCATCGGGCGCCCCTTGCGCGGCTGCGTCAGACGCGCCGCTGCGTCCTAAGCCTCATAAGCAGACATAACTTCGCGCTCACGCCCGAAATCAAAGCCGCATCCCCACTCTTGGGTCCCCGCGGAGAGCCGGGCGGCGTGGCGAGCAGGCCGTTGCCCGTCGACCAAATTTCGTCGAAAATTGCTTAATCTGATTTGAAACGGAGCCCGCATGCTGGAAGAGCGCACCTCGGGGCGAGTGGCATAAAGAGAAAGTGTCGGAGAATTCTAACGTTTGCGACCATACCAGCACTAGAGCACCGGATCCCATCAGAACTCCGCAGTTAAGCGTGCTTGGGCGAGAGTAGTACTGGGATGGGTGACCTCCTGGGAGAGTCTCGTGTTGCAACCCATCTTTTGCCCGCTCGGGTGGGGAGAAAAACCACCCTTTTGTTAACCTCCGATGAAAGCGGCACTCCCTCTGATCGCGATCCGATGCGCCGTGGGAGGGAGCTATCCATCGGCGCTTCATGGGTGCAGGATCCCTAGGCGTACCGGTTACCACCTTTCCCGCTTGTTCATTCGTGACCCTGAAGTAACCGTACGCTCTGCAACACCCCACACTTCAGTTCGCGCGGCGTGGAAATTGGTGGCATTTTTGGCATCAACGGAACGGACACGGGACATGAGGAGTCATGAGTGGACGATGAACGGAAAGTGGCAATGAAGATGCGTGGTTTAGTTCAAAAACGCACGCAAACTTCAAATGCCATAACTTTTGATCCGATCGTCTGATTTTCGCCCACAATATGTTTTCGGGAAGGTCTCGGCGATGCCCATCCATTGGCGAACAGTGGGAACCCGGTTCGACATCATACCGCGCTCTCAAATCGGCCAGATTCAACTCCGTTTTAAAGGTTATCGCGGTTTTTCTCTTTCGGCAATTTCGTCCTTATGGATATGACACCGAAGAATTCTAAAAACCCTTCCAATTGTCCAGAAAAGCCTATGAGAAACGACGGCTTTGACCCCGTGCTAGCCGAGGTTACGGCCTCTCAGGACAAGCTGATTACCTGACTGAGAGTGCGGCGAGTAAAGAAGATAAGCCATCTGATGGCCACGCTAAACATATGTTGTGACCTGATGCATAGGATTTCTCCAACCCTTCTCGCGAGCTCCATAAGGTCATATCGTGCACTCATCCAAACGTGTGCGACCATACCAGCACTAGAGCACCGGATCCCATCAGAACTCCGCAGCTAAGCGTGCTTGGGCGAGCAGTAGTACTGGGATGGGTGACCTCCTGGGAAGTCCTCGTGTTGCGCACCAACTTTTGCCGCCCGGTGCAGAAACTTCACTTTTTACCGGCGGTGAGCGCGCACTCTCTCCGGCCGCTGATCCCGAGGCGTCGCACTGATCCTGAGGCGCCGCGCTGATCCCGAGGCGCCGCACTGATGCCGAGGCGCCGCGCTGATCCCGAGGCGTCACGCTGATTGCCGAGGCACCTCCCTACGGCCGCGTATCACCGGGCGCCGCTTGCGCGGCATGCGTCAGACGCGCCGCTGCAGTCCTAAGCTCATAAGCAGACATAAACTTCGCGCTCACGCCCGAAATCAAAGCCGCATCCCCACTCTGGGGTCCCGCGGAGAGCCGGGCGGCGTGGCGAGCAGGCCGTTGCCCGTCGACCAAATTTCGTCGAAAATTGCTTAATCTGATTTGAAACGGAGCCCGCATGCTGGAAGAGCGCACCTCGGGGCGAGTGGCATAAAGAGAAAGTGTCGGAGAATTCTAAACGTTGTGCGACCATACCAGCACTAGAGCACCGGATCCCATCAGAACTCCGCAGTTAAGCGTGGCTTGGGCGAGAGTAGTACTGGGATGGGTGACCTCCTGGGAAGTCCTCGTGTTGCACCATCTTTTACCGCCTCGGGTGGAGAAACACCCCTTTTTTTACCTCCGATGAAAGCGCGCTCCCTCTGATCGCGGATCCCGATGCGCCGTGGGAGGGAGCTAATCCATCGGCGGTTCATGGGTGCAAGGATCCCTAGGCGCACCGGTTACCACCTTTCCCGCTTGTTCATTCGTGACCCGAAGTAACCGTCCGCTCTGCAACACCCCCACACTTCAGTTCGCGCGGCGTGGAATTGGTGGCATTTTTTGGCATCAACGGAACGAACACGGGACATGAGGATCATGAGTGGACGATGAACGGAAAGTGGCAATGAAGATGCGTGGTTTAGTTCAAAAACGCACGCAAACTTCAATGGCCAAAACTTTTGATCCGATCGTCTGATTTTCGCCCACAATATGTTTTCGGGAAGGTCTCGGCGATGCCCATCCATTGGCGAACAGTGGGAACCCGTTCGACATCATACCGCGCTCTCAAATCGGCCAGATTCAACTCCGTTTAAAGGTTATCGCGGTTTTTCTCTTTCGGCAATTTCGTCCTTATGGATATGTCACCGAAGAATTCTAAAAACCCTTCCAATTGTCCAGAAAAGCCTATGAGAAACGACGGCTTCGACCCCGTGCTAGCCGAGGTTACGGCCTCTCAGGACAAGCTGATTACCTGACTGAGAGTGCGGCGAGTAAAGAAGATAAGCCATCTGATGGCACGCTAAACATATGTTGTGACCTGATGCATAGGATTTCTCCAACCCTTCTCGCGAGCTCCATAAGGTCATATCGTGCACTCATCCAAACGTGTGCGACCATACCAGCACTAGAGCACCGGATCCCATCAGAACTCCGCAGTTAAGCGTGCTTGGGCGAGAGTAGTACTGGGATGGGTGACCTCCTGGGAAGTCCTCGTGTTGCACCCAACTTTTGCCGCCCGGTGCAGAAACTCCACTTTTTACCGGCGGCGAGCGCGCACTCTCTCCGGCCGTTGATCCGAGGCGCCGCACTGATCCCGAGGCGCCGCGCTGATCCCGAGGTGCCAGGCTGATGCCGAGGCACCTCCTACGGCCGCGTATCACCGGGCGCCGCTTGCGCGGCTGCGTCAGACGCGCCGCTGCGTCCTAAGCCTCATAAGCAGACATAACTTCGCGCTCACGCCCGAAATCAAAGCCGCATCCCCACTCTGGGGTCCCCGCGGAGAGCCGGGCGGCGTGGCGAGCAGGTCTTTGCCCGTCGACCAAAATTTTCGTCGAAAATTGCTTTATCTGATTTGAAACGGAGCCCGCATGCTGGAAGAGCGCACCTCGGGGCGAGTGGCATAAAGAGAAAGTGTCGGAGAATTCTAACGTGTGCGACCATACCAGCACTAGAGCACCGGATCCCATCAGAACTCCGCAGTTAAGCGTGCTTGGGCGAGAGTAGTACTGGGATGGGTGACCTCCTGGGAAGTCCTCGTGTTGCACCCATCTTTTGCCGCTCGGGTGGAGAAACACCCCTTTTTTACCTCCGATGAAAGCGCGCTCCCTCTGATCGCGGATCCCGATGCGCCGTGGGAGGGAGCTAATCCATCGGCGCTTCATGGGTGCAAGGATCCCTAGGCGCACCGGTTACCACCTTTCCCGCTTGTTCATTCGTGACCCGAAGTAACCGTCCGCTCTGCAACACCCCCACACTTCAGTTCGCGCGGCGTGGAATTGGTGGCATTTTGGCAAACGGAACGAACACGGGACATGAGGATCATGAGTGGACGATGAACGGAAAGTGGCAATGAAGATGCGTGGTTTAGTTCAAAAACGCACGCAAACTTCAAATGGCCATAACTTTTGATCCGATCGTCTGATTTTCGCCCACAATATGTTTTCGGGAAGGTCTCGGCGATGCCCATCCATTGGCGAACAGTGGGAACCTGTTCGACATCATACCGCGCTCTCAAATCGGCCAGATTCAACTCCGTTTAAAGGTTATCGCGGTTTTTCTCTTTCGGCAATTTCGTCCTTATGGATATGTCACCGAAGAATTCTAAAAACCCTTCCAATTGTCCAGAAAAGCCTATGAGTAACGACGGCTTCGACCCCGTGCTAGCCGAGGTTACGGCCTCTCAGGACAAGCTGATTACCTGACTGAGAGTGCGGCGAGTAAAGTAGATAAGCCATCTGATGGCCACGCTAAACATATGTTGTGACCTGATGCATAGGATTTCTCCAACCCTTCTCGCGAGCTCCATAAGGTCATATCGTGCACTCATCCAAACGTGTGCGACCATACCAGCACTAGAGCACCGGATCCCATCAGAACTCCGCAGTTAAGCGTGCTTGGGCGAGAGTAGTACTGGGATGGGTGACTTCCTGGGAAGTCCTCGTGTTGCACCCATCTTTTGCCTCCCGGTGCAGAAACTCCACTTTTTACCCGCGGCGAGCGCGCACTCTCTCGGCCGCTGATCCCGAGGCGCCGCACTGATCCTGAGGCGCCGCGCTGATCCCGAGGCGCCAGGCTGATGCCGAGGCACTCCTACGGCCGCGTATCACCGGGCGCCGCTTGCGCGGCTGCGTCAGACGCGCCGCTGCGTCCTAAGCCTCATAAGCAGACATAACTTCGCGCTCTACGCCCGAAATCAAAGCCGCATCCCCACTCTGGGGTCCCCGCGGAGAGCCGTGCGCGTCGTGGCGAGCAGGCCGTTGCCGTCGACCAAATTTTCGTCGAAAATTGCTTAATCTGATTTGAAACGGAGCCCGCATGCTGGAAGAGCGCACCTCGGGGCGAGTGGCATAAAGAGAAAGTGTCGGAGAATTCTAACGTGTGCGACCATACCAGCACTAGAGCACCGGATCCCATCAGAACTCCGCAGTTAAGCGTGCTTGGGCGAGAGTAGTACTGGGATGGGTGACCTCCTGGGAAGTCCTCGTGTTGCACCATCTTTTGCCGCTCGGGTGGAGAAACACCCCTTTTTTACCTCCGATGAAAGCGCACTCCCTCTGATCGCGGATCTCGATGCGCCGTGGGAGGGAGCTAATCCATCGGCGCTTCATGGGTGCAAGGATCCCTAGGCGTACCGGTTACCACCTTTCCCGCTTGTTCATTCGTGACCTGAAGTAACCGTACGCTCTGCAACCACCCCCACACTTCAGTTCGCGCGGCGTGGAATTGGTGCATTTTTGGCATCAACGGAACGGACACGGGACATGAGGATCATGAGTGGACTGTAACACCCTGCCAGTACGAAGAGTATAACAGCAGGTCCGGCCGGACCCCACGCCATACAAACCACACTAGCTAGGAGTTAAAAGGTGATAAACAGAAAAGTAACAACTAAACGAGAGTACAAAACGTAGCGGAAGCATTAATTAAACCATTTCAATTAGAACTGTCCACTATCATAGGAATGAAACCAAAATATAGAGTTACGGCCTTAAGGCCTTACATTTACCAAATGTGATAAAACTCCAAACATACATCGGCACGCAGGCGGCAATACAAGGGAAACAGAAAAGAGGCTGGCCTTCGAGGGCCAACTCAGCATAAGGGCCACCGCCCGCTATTTTCCGCTAGGCTCACCGGCACCTGCATAAGAACATTCCACCAAGCGGTGGCAAATAAGGTAACGGTCAGCAAAGCTGACCAAATTATAACGACCCCACCCTTTCCCGGGGTGGCGGAGATTCTACCCTGCAAGCAAGCCATACTAGCACAAGTACTAATATAAAGAAAGTGCAACTACACAAGGTGAGGTTTCAAGCACAATCAATCTTCTAGGTTGAGCATCAAAAGAAAGGAACCTAGGTATGCACATGATGTTGGTTGGGTTCACCCGAAGGTTCCCACAACCCGCCTAAACAACCGCATGAGGCTAACACATCAATTCATCACAAACGTGGGTACACACAACCGCACGCTCCATGCTCACAAGGCATGCACCAAAGGTACTTCTTCTCGAGCACCAAAACCATCATGAGTCCAGAAACTCTAGATAGAAAAGAGCTTTGGTCGGTCTAGGCAAGACGCCCTTCCCAACCTCTCCCAAGGTCGTTCGGGTTTAAAGAGATAAAATCCCCCTACCGCCACGCCTGGAAACGGGTTCAGTTCAGCAAATTCCCGTGCTCTTTTCATCGATTGAACACACGATGCGGGTATGACATCACCTCGGCCCGTAAGAGTTTAGCACTCGCTAGTGCTACACAAAACATAAGTTACAACACCCAAGCCTTAAAAGTTTACTTTGTAACGACTCAAGACCCGACTCCACCTTTCGGCCGGAGGGCATGAGGGATCGTTAGGGCTTTATACGTAACCAAAAAGGAGGTACAAGACCACCCCTCAACAATTCTAGTGGTGAAGGTTTGCATTCAACACTCGCAAAGCATGGGGCTTCCGTTAGGATCTTCACAAGATGCCTACGCTTAAATCCCGCAATACTATCGCATATATCACAGAGTCATTCTCCGGCACGCATTCTAGGCTTAACCTAAATGCAACGTCGCAAAACAAGCATCACCGATTCGGGCTCACGGCCACGAATAGGCTTCACACACAATGCCTAAATCCGCACGACTACCGGATTTTCTACATGCAATATGCCGGGGACGGACACAATCGACCCGGAGTTCCGAAGAACTTGAGGAAATCCTACACTTCACCCATTTGGTGAAAGGGATTCCTCATGCAAGCATAGAGAAATGAAGGAGGGGACAAAAGACAAGTCCAAACAACGGGAGAAGAAATCGTTACCCTAGGAGCGTTCTTTTTCGCCATGGATCCGAGATTCTAGAAGGAGGGAAATGACCGCACCGGGCTGCACTCTCCAGATCTGGAAACGGTTCGCGAAACGGAGCTCCGGAGCTCCGTCAATGGCGGAATCTCCCTTCTTCTTCCTTGGCTCCTTCTCCTTTCTCTAGGGTTTGGAGAGAGAATGGCTTAGGAATATGAGGTTTAACCCCCTCTCATCAGCCTTAAAGGTCTCACGCAACTAAACCTAGCCGTTGGATCAAATCCCAAAAGATTTGGACGGTCCGATCTTCTTCTCCGCTCAAAATCGCGGAACAGAATAAACAGGCGCACGATCGCTGGCGCACGATCACTGGTCGTGCGCGAAGAGGGAATGGTCGTGCGCACTGTCCGAGACAGAACTCGATTCTCTTCTGAATTAACACACGATCGCTGGCGCACGATCACTGGTCGTGCGCGAAGAGGACATGGTCGTGCGCATAAGCCGAGACAGAACTCCGATTCTTTGCGGGTTGCGCACGATCGTTGGCGCACGATCACTGGTCGTGCGCGAAGAGGACAATGGTCGTGCGCATTGAACTGATCTGGAATCTTGAGCCTATCCCGAGCGAACACTACCATTTCGCCTACCTCGCTGAATCACGATCTTTGGGGTGTTACAACTCCACCCCTTAAAAGAATTTCGTCCCGAAATTTCGAAAAACAATAGCAGGAAGTTACAGTTTTTAAAGAAAATTTACCTGAGGGAGATAGCTCGGGGTACTCCGCAAGCATTGCTTGCTCTCTCTCCCAAGTTAGCTCCTCTCGGCCGCAATTATCCCACCGGACCTTTACCATCCGAATGGACTTGCTCCGCAACTGCTTTACCTCGGTATCCTCGATGCGTAAGGGTCTGACTTTCGTCGACAACCCACTATCCACCGACACTTTGCCGACCGCAACGATATGAGTAGGCTCTTGCACTGCCTTCCTCAGAACTGAAATGTGAAACACGTCGTGCAGACCGCTCAGCTCTGCAGATCGTGCAAGCTGATAAAGCCGCATCACCAACACGTTCCACAATCTCAAACGGTCCTAAGTACCTTGGACTGAGCTTTTTCAAGCATCGGATCCTTGATAACCCTTTGAACGGTTTGATCTTCAAGTAAACCCGGTCACCGACGGCGAACTCTAGGTTCCTAAGCTTGGCGTTGTAATATTTTGCTTGCCTATCCTGGGCAATCAATAGCCTTTCTCGAATAGTTCGGATCGTCGAAGTTGCTTCCTCAACATCCTTTCGCTTTAATAGCTTAGTATCGCCCGTTTCTGCCCAAGACAACGGCGTACGACACTTCTTACCATAGAGGGCCTCGAAAGGAGCCATCTTTATACTGGCTTGGTAGCTATTACTGTAGGCGAATTCGATCATATAGAGATGATCTTCCCCACTTCTTTCCAAAATCTAGAGCGCACATTCGGAGCATATCCTCCATAGTCCTGTTGGTCCTCTCAGTCTGTCCATCCGTTTGCGGGTGGAAGGCCGTGCTGAATTTTAATTTAGTGCCCAACAGTTCATGGATAAGCCTCCAAACTTTCGATGTGAACGCCCGTCACGATCGCTGACGATGCTACGAGGGACACCGTGCAGCCGCACAATACTATCGACACAGAGCTTCGCTAGCTTTTCTACAGAATCATCCTTCCGGTTCGGAATAAAGTGCGATACTTTTGTCAGTCTGTCACGATCACCCAGATGGCGTCGTTTCATGCTGCGATCTCGGCAATCCGTGCACGAAATCCATCGAAAATATCGTCAAACTTCCATTCCGGAATCGGCAAGGACTTCAAAAACACCGGGACGTTGACATCCCACCTTCACCAACGCGCAGGTGTTGCACTTGGCCACGTAGAGGGCAATGTCCTTCTTCATACCCGGCCCACCAGAAAAGTTTCTTCATGACCATGTACATTTTCGTGCTCCACCGGGTGGATAGAGTACTTGGTATGATGAGCCTCGTACATCAATTCCTCCCGTAGAGTACCAACGTTTGGGACGCACAATCTGTCATTCTTCCACAAAGGCCATCTTCGAAAGAGAAATCAGCGTTCAAACACGTCAACGGTTTCCGCTTTGTAGCGTTTCATGCTCTCATCCAGCTCCAATGCCTGTCGAACTCGGTCGGCAAGGTGGTATTGAACCTCCGTCCAATTCAAGCATGCTGAAGTAGACGCTTTCGATCAACGCAAATGATCTCAATTTCTTCCAGCTCACGGATTAGACGCTCATCGTGCATCAAAATCCAATTTGCTTGAGCGGGAGCCCGACGACTCAACGCGTCCGCAACTACATTTCCTTTCAGGAGTATATTTGATGTCGAAGGTGTAGTCCCCAAGGAACTCCAACCACCTCCTCTGTCGCATATTCAACTCCCTTTGATCTAGCAAGTACTTGAGGCTCTTGTGGTCGGTAAAGACGTCGATCTTCACGCCATACAAATAATGCCTCCAAAGCTTAAGAGCAAATACCACGGCCGCTAGCTCCAAATCATGGACCGGGTAATTCCTCTCATGAACCTTCAACTGCCGGGAGCCGTAGGCAATTACCTTACCGAACTGCACTAGGACACAACCCAACCCACTCCCCGAGGCGTCGCTATAGATTTCGTAGCCTTCCGTACCACATGGCGAGCATAGAATGGGCGCCGTGGTCAGACGGCTCTTCAGTTCTTCAAAAGCTCGTACGCACTCGGGCGAACAAACGAACTTATGATCTTTCCTAGTCAACTTAGTGAGAGGAAGTGCAATCCTCGAGAAGTTTTCCACAAAGCGCCTATAGTAGCCGGCAGTCCTAAGAAACTTGGACTTCCGCTACGTTTTTCAACAAAGGCCAGGCTCGGATCGCTTCTATCTTCGACGGATCAACCGCCATTCCATCTCCACTAACGACGTGACCAAGGAATGCTACTGACGGTAGCCAAACTCGCACTTGGAGAACTTGGCATATAGCTGATTCTTCCTCAAGGTGCTCAGAACGGCGTGCAGATGCCCTACATGCTCCTCTTCCGATTGAGAGTATACCAAAATGTCGTCGATGAGACGATCACAAATTGATTCAAATACTCACGGAATGTCCTATTCAAAAAGTCCATGAATACCGACGGTGCATTAGACAGACCGAACGGCATCACCGTGAACTCATAGTGCCCAAAGCGGGTACTGAACGCTGACTTTGGAATATCACATCCCTACTACTAAGCTGATAGTAGCCGGACCTTAAGTCAAGCATAGAGTATACCGTCGACCCAACCTGTTGGTCAAGTAAATCGTCGATTCTCGGAATCGGATAACGGTTCCTCTCGGTCAGCTTGTCCGCTACTACTAGGACAACACAAAACTGGTCTTAGGCCCCGAATCCTTCAACAAGGTGAAGAACGTCTTCGCGCCTTTTCACGGCTTCTCCTATTCGCGCTCACTCGAGATCTATTAGGCAGCATTACCTCCAATCTATCCTTGACTAAGGTAAATGACAATTCGATTCATAACACGAAGTCCTTAGACAAATAGGAGAGCGATGCTCCCACACAAACAGAGCTCTCGTCGAATAGTCGATCATTAGGACAAGGCCTAATTGCACACAAAACAAGGCATAAAATTTTGTTGTCAACAGATACGGGGACATATTTCTATCTCTATCCGCACACGGGGTAGACATCATATTAGGAGATGATCATCCATACCTGTGGCACATCGCAATGCTGGATGACCTCTTGCTGTCCATAAGAGTAGACTCTCGGTGGGTTAGAGAATATTGGGGAATCGAAGACTCCACCGCCTTGCCTTTCCCATAGAAGCCGAAACCATCACACGAGCATAGTCACTTCTCCGCTTTTGCTTTTGGGGGACACTTCGACACACTCGGGCTTTGTGTCCACCTTTCCGCAGGTGAAACAAATTAAGGAACACCGTGCAGTCTTAACTTCCACAGAGTTGAACTTTCTCTTGTTTTTCTGAACTCGGACGTTGGACTGAGAGACTGGCGCATGAAACTCTGACTTCTTTACATTGAAGTCTTTCGCGCGCTGCATACTCTTCATATCCGTTTCCAGAGATTTAGCTGATTTCACTAAGACGTTGAAGCCGAGTAACTTTGGACCCACAAGCATTAGTCTCTAGGTCATCTCGCAGACCATTGTAGAACTTGTTGACCTTGGTTTCTCATCTTCCCACATAGACCTCTCAATAACGATTCCGAATGATGAACTCAATCAGGTACTCATCCACTGAGTGTTCTCCCTGCTCTAGGTGTGAACACTGATCTTGTAGTTCAGGAATCTCAGTTAGGGGTAGAAACTTTAGAAGGAATGACTCATGGAAGCTTTCCCAAGAGATTTCGGAAAGTTGTCTCCCACCAAACTTGTGCAACAACTCTCCTTCCCACCAAAGTCTTGCTCTCCTTATATAAGTAGGAAGGTGGTTAAGGTTACCAACATATCTTTGCTTATAAGCATTGACATTAAAGTCCTCTTTATTTCTGACAACCACTCAGCAGCTCTCCCAGGGGATTCCGTCCCCTCGAAGGTTGGAGGGTTGAGGCTCAGAAAGTACTTTAATTGCTGGTCACGCGCTCGCCCCACTACTACCTGGGCAACTCGACGTTCCACCCTCAGTTCTACCGCAGGTTCCACTACAGCAACAGTTACAGGGGCCACATCCAGAGTCGGAGTAGTAGGCTGTTGCAAGCTGCCCAGACTGAGTGTTGATCATCGCGAAGACCGCTTCAGCGACTAACTTGATCATCTCAGCCGAAGGA